>PVIJ01002096.1:0-172073 GCA_004024925.1 Scalopus aquaticus
GAACGGGAGGGCAGAGATGGGAGAGGAGAGGAGTGGAGAGAAGAGGAGGAAGGAGGGGAGGGGAGTGGAGGGATTGACAAAAATCGAGAACTCAGGAGGTGTGAATTTGAAGAGATGGGGGCGACAAGCCCTGTCTGGACAGATGGGCATCGAGGCCTCTATGTGGCACCAGGCAAGGCGCGCTGGGCGGTTTTCCCTGTGCTGGGAGCTCCCGAGACAGTGCTGACCAGAGCTCGAGGCGCCATCATGAGCGGCCGGCGCCACCACTGTGCGCAGACCCGCTGGAAGCGCGGAGCGCGCAGAGCTGTGCTGGGTCTGACCTTCGGGCGAGAAGGGAGGGCCTGCTCTGTAGGAATTAATAATTAATACTCCCATAAATAGTTAATAGACTGCTAACCATACTGCTTGAATTATTTTGAAACAGTAAAATGTGAGGAGTTACACTTTTCAGAAATGGCACCATCGGGCAGGAAAGGCCAGGTCGGTGACAAAAGGGGGGTCCTCAGGCGCCCAGAAAGGAGAATCGGGCAGAATGAGGACTTCGTTAATGGCTGACTTGCCAAAACAAGCCCGGCTCCACCCCCACAGGGACTTGATGAGTAATGTGCAAATTAAAGAAACCAATGAGAATGAGTGTTGTGATATTTCTAGGACAATTCAGAGGAATGTTTCAAATTATTTCACATTAGTTGCTGTCTCACTGATTTTTAATGCACGCCATAAAGTAACGCATGGCAGATGAGGTTCAGATCTTTGTGTGTCTCCTGATGATACTGGTTGAGAATCTTTGATTAAAAGCAGTCATCAAGGCCCCGCTAATGGCATGGGCATACATCATTGTGGGCTGGGCTTAATAGGCCAGCATTTGTTTTTTGACTAGTAAAACTATACCTATAAACTCTTTGAAAGATGCAAGATGGATACAGAAATCATATATCCAGCATTTTAACACGCTATGAGGACTCATAACTAATGAAATGTTAACTATATTTACTTAAAACTCTGACTACATTGGGGCCTATTGTAGAAAAATATAACCAGTATAGTCTCACACGATGTGATACCGCTAGCGATTCAGTGAATAGCGTTCACATCTCAACTTTAAAACATTTTCTTTTATTGTGGGAATGTGGGTTTCCAACACTGCCTGTGACTTAGGGGCAGAGGGCTCACCCCTCTTCAGATGTATGCCCCTCCCACCAAAGCACCCTGTCCTCAACTGTGCTTCTCTGGGAATCCTGAAAAGGTTAAGACATTTTTTCTCTACCACGATCATGAATTCTTCATGATGCTCTTCAAAGTTTTAAAAAGAGCACACTTCTAAAATGCTATCTAAGGATCATACTTCTAGAACCACAGATTTCTACAAAAAAGAATTTTTTTCTGCTGCCTCTAAAATTACAGTTGCACTACAAAACCTCCGTTATTCTGCCAAGAGGCCAAGACGGCATTCCATCCATAACTGTATGATTGCAATGTTCACATGCCTGAAACTGCCTCTAAAAGGACAATTCTATGAATGGACTAGGGGAAAAAAGTGACTTCATCTCTATGAATGAAAGTGATGTTTTACGAACGAACAGTAGTGGTCCGCTTTGTTCATGAGTAAGCTCCACCTCAACCCCAGGTGACTTCCCTCTCCTTTCTGGAGTCAGACTTTGGCTTCTCGCTCACTTCAGAGGACATGAGAAATGACCTTTTGCTCGATGAGCTCAGTGACACTGAGGGAAGGATCAGAGCCTGCTCACTTCAGTACCCCCATTTTTTTCATGCACAGTAAGAACTTCATAATAAAGCACTCATGGAATTTTTATTTCTGAGCTTCTTAACTTCCTAGTCACAAGTTCTGAGGTTACTCAGAGAAATCTCTGTTTGATGTTTGTTTGAATATTAAGAAATCTGTGACAACAAAATCTCAACGTGAACCCCCCACCCGTGGGTACGTTCCTCTCTCAAGGCCCGGACCAGTGTGGCCTCCATTTCAGAGCTGAGTCTATGTGGCCTCTGTCGCCCACGACAAAAGCACCACCCGAACTCGACAGATTAGTCGATGTTTTGACAATTCTTTAACACTTTGTGTGCCGGTGCCCTTTAAATTTACCAGCCCTTCGGGCAGGCCATTTTCTGTGCCACCGCATGAATGGTATAAGCATTCAGTAAAACACACCCAACTCCTGAACTACTGGATACTAAAAAAACTGTAATATCTTTCATAAAACACCTTATACTTACACCAAAACAATGTGTAAAGCTTCTAGACCGAGTACAATCAAAGAAATAGCTCCTAATCATTCCAAATAAATCCACCATGGCGTGAAAAACCGGAGACTAGATGAACACGTATTAATACGTGAGCAGCCACCTGACACTGGTGACAAAAACACGTACTAATACGTGAGCGGACCACAAAGTGGTAAATGATGATTTATGAAGATGACGCTAAAACATACATTTAATGAGGAATAAACGTTTTCCTCTAACTACCCCTGGTGTTTTTAGTAGGCTCATATTGATGACAAACCTCCTTAATTATAGTCACCTAAAAGCAAACTATGAAAAAACAAACATTGTGAATGTGGGTATTTTCCCCTTTAATGTCTAGGAAAACCTTGACTCTATACATTTGGCAGAGATGCATGGAATCATGTAATTAAAATAATTAAAACGTGTTATTACTTTAATACAGGCATACTGAAAGTTATATAATAACTGAATTTTGTTCATTTCTATATCTGGAGGATAGAAATGGGGCATCCATCTTTAGAATCTCTGTTTTTGAATAGCAAGATATCCGGCAAATTGTGAAGATTAACATTGTTTCAAGAATTATCATATTCAGTGAAAAATACATATCCAGGATGATGGTCTGCGTTTTAAGTTACCTCATTTTAATTGTTAATAAAAGAAGCTGTTATAAGATGAAAATTAAGATGCTTCCAATCCTAGTAGTAGTAGGTTAACTAGAACTAATTTTTAAGTATATGACCCGAAACTAGGCAAAAATTGAAATCTGAGTCCACTTGCTATTACAGCTAGAGAGCCGTCCGCTAGATGCCAGCTGGGTTTAGGGGCAGCACGATTTATTTATTTATTTATTTATAGATTTATTTATTTATAGATTTATATTTATTTATGCATACAAGCCAGGGTACAGGCCAGAGGCGTGGGGCAGCGAGAGGGCTCACCAAAGACAGAGTGGGGAGCAGAACAGGCAGATCGACGGAAACACACTGCTGAGGGGAGCAGCGGGCGAGGCAGGAGAGGTCTGCCGCGCCATGTGGGAATCTCCCCGGCCAGGCGTCGAACTTGCGTCGCTGATGCCAACAGCTAGCGCAGCACCCAACCGCTGCACCACCGGGGAGGACCCTGCAGCATGATTTTAAACACTGTTGCTCTAGCAGCAGACATCCTGCATTGCTATGTTCATGCATTTCAGATGAAGGCACAGGAGCACGTGACACAATGAGATTTAGGATTTGCAGAGAAGCGCACTGGCTATCTCGAGGCAAACCAAGGCATATAAGCCAAAGAACGGCCTTATTTCAATCATTGTGAGGAACTTCTAGAGCAATCAGTGGATGGCTCTCTATGCAACCACACACGATGCAGTCAACCTCCACACACAGTAGATGTGACTGCAGACCTGTCTGACACTGTCAACCCCGGAGCCTAGCGCTGCGTGTCCCTCATCACAGTCAGCTCTGCGTCACTGAGGGGTGACGTCAGCAACTGCTGCTGTGCTCGCCATCTCTGTCAGCATCATCGCACTTAGATTCGTCCAAACTGGGAGAGAGGAGAGGACCTGATAGGACCCCTCACAAAGCAGTCACCTGAGCAGGCACCCCTCCCCTCTCCTGTGTGCAGTGCTGTCTCCTTCGTCTTACGAGCAAGCCCAGCTCCTCGACCCCATTACCATCTGGCATGTGGACAGCTCTCTGCACACCACTCCCTACCCCGGCCCCTTCCTTCTTCTGAATGGCTCAGAGTTTGCGCAGCACTGACATTTGCACATGGCAGCTGCAAAGCAAACTTACAACTGGGTTGCAACTTATTCTAGAGCTTTCATTCCTCCAAACGGAGCTGAAAGGGGTATCTAAGCATAAAGGACTCCTGTGTTAAGGCATCTATGTGTTTGGGGTCACAGGCATTCATTTATGATCATCATGCGATCTAGCTATTAGCTCTGTTTTCTTTTTGTTTTAAAAATTTATTTATGCAGACAAGAGCTGGGGTGCAGGCCAGAAGTGTGGGGGAGGGGTGAGAGGACTCCCCAGAGAAAGAGTGGGGAGCAGAACAGGAAGATCAGCTGAAATCCACTGCTGAGGGGAGCAGCGGGGAGACAGGAGAGGTCTGCTGTGCCATGTCGGAAGCTCCCCGGCCAGGGATCGAACTCGTGCTGCAGTGGCTGCGGATAGCCTCATAGTGCTGAGACTTAACCCTTTGCACCACCTGGGAGGCCCTATTAACTATGTTTTCTGAGGCACATGTCAGTGGAGTCAGTCTCTACCTCACCCCAACTCCCCCATGTCTTCATCCTTTCCAAGAGAGCGGATGAAAAATCAAGCACCTTTGCCTACACAGCAATAGACATTATGTCACCTGACCATTTTCAGTCAACATCTCTCAACTCCAAACTGATACCTACTCATCGGCTCACTCTTCCTTTGCTAGAATTCCAAGCAGCACAGCATGTAACACCGCGTCTCATTGGGCTGCTATCTCTCGGATGCTGGCTCATTTTTATGACTGATTAATAATCCACTCCATACATTTAGCGCAGTTTGCTTTGCCTCTGCCCTATTGCTGGATGCTTGCATCATTTCCAGGTTTGGATTATTAGGGACAAAGCTGCTAAATTCAGCCATGTTTAGAACCATAAGTGTAACCACTTGAGACAGGTAATCCACCTGGACAGTCCCTCGTTTCACTGCAGTTACATCAGGCTAACCTCTTGGTCATTCCAAAGAATCATAGAACAAAGATTCTTTGGGCAGTGGGAATATTTTATCAGCCACATGATCCCATTCTTTAATTTTATATCCTCTCATTTCCATAGTCACAGTTTTGCATTTATGTTTTGATTTTTTCAGCATGTCAAGTGAGCACTACACTGTTATACGAAGTATTTTTCCTTATTGAAAGACAACCATTAGTCATAGCAGATTGGCTGAATCTCTTTTTCTCCTCAAGCAGAAGAGAATTTTTAACCTTCAGCTTATGCCCATGGGTATAAGACGACGGCAAAGCTGAATGGTCAATGGTCTTTCAACACACTCCTTAGAGAACATAAATGTTCTTTTCTTTAATATCACTGGGCAAAACGAATGTTATTTTTTTTATCAGTTTTGCTCCACTTGAAAGTCTTTAAATTTAAAGACTTTAAATTTAACATTGAAACATTTAAAAAAATGTCCTAGGTACAAATTATTTTTTATACATTTAGTATCATTTCTCAAATTTCTCTAAAAATGAATGATAGTAGAGTTCGTTTAAAGCAAGTACTTTCTGAAATAATGATCAGTGTTTATTTTTCTGATTTTCCAAAAAAGACTTTTCTTCACATGTCTTGCTAAAACTTTTTCTGCATCGATTAAGGTCAAATGCAATTTATAATGCAATGCGTAATGAACTGAATTACAGCCTTGGACACCAGCACTACCTTGCACAACACAGATTTGAGTACCTAGTAGGCCTGAGATGCTGCCATAGGTACGATACTTATTGTATTACAAGTGATAAAATATTTGCAAGTTAGAAAGCAACTGCCTTTCCTCCTCTTACTGAAAATAGGAATGAATTTAATAAATGAAAAATCTTAGAATGCTAAGTTTTGTCGTATTTCACAAAATTGAAAGATGATTAGCTCCACGGGTGAACAGGTGGTGGGTAACTTATGGGGAACACACAATAATGTAAAAGATACAAACAACAAAAATAAATATCTATTTAAAAAAAATAGTTGAGTATTCATAAATCACTGAGTCCAGTAACAGTAACATGCACATCTTAAACTGCTTTGTTATTATTTCATTATGTGGAGAAAGTGAACAAAGGAACTAATGAAGGCAAAGAAGGGACCAAGGATCCAGAAAATCAAAAGCCAGTTTCAGCTTCAGCATCAAGTCAGAAGCAAGGGAGAGGTAACGAGGCAGCGTGTGAAGATCAGACACAGCCCAGGCCTTTGAACTCTGCCTCTCACTACAACATAAAGCCATTTGTTTGGGTTTTTTGAAGCTAAATTCTTTGAAACAAAGGGTGACTACAGGCTGGTGTTCTAGACTCTGCAGCAAATGAGATTATCAATCATACTGTGAGGACATACTGCGGACACTTGGCTTAGGGAACCGAAGGGGGAGTATATCCAGGTTCCATCACGGAGTGTGCGTGGATTGTGAAAAACAAGAGACAGGAAGGCAAGAAAACATGAGCAAGTTCACCTGTGAGTCAAACAACGTGCTCGGGGCTCTTTGCAAGCTGCACTGTCCTATTTCAAGTTTTGATGCTTCGGGGCAGTGAGTGTCTGCCCCAGCCAAACCCTCACCCCTACTGCTGCCCTCCTGCCCAAAGCCACTTCTCACCCCAGAAGACAGATCTGTCATCTCACTTCCTCCGAAGCCCTGGGTGAGCGGTCACTATCAAGGTTGGATTGTGTCCCCAAATGTTAGTGTCACCCACTCAGTGCCTGTGTCCTCACTGAGAAGATGCGCTTTACAGAGGTAAGCAAGTTCAGGTGCAATTGCTATGCTGTCCTAACTCTGTATGACTTTGGGGGTGTCCTTATAAAGGGGGGTTGAGACACAGAGGGATCCTGAGCTTCACGTGACTAACTGACCTCTTAAATTCCCTCCAAGAAGAAACTTTCTTTGTATGAAGCTTGAAATTTTTTTTAATTGTATAATTTTTAAGGAGGTAACATGGGTGGTCAGGACTGCGTGAGGTAGGGGACAGAGTCGCTCACTGCTGGTGGACATGTCCACACCACAGCCACTGCCAGTCTGTCACCCGCGTCCAATCCCCTTCCGCACTCACCACTCTTTATTCTCCGCACCAGTAAACTCCACTTTCAGCTCAGTGATTTTCAGTGATTCCCATAATTTTCCAGGATAAAATTAAAAAATCACAGGTTTGCTTTTGAAGACCTATCACAATTAGCTCAAATTATCATGATGGTTTTACCTCTAATTGTGAAGTATTTCAAATGAACTAACTCATCTACTCAGGTCCCAAAGTAAACGCCACATTTCTACCCTCTGATATTGTCTTTAATTACACAGAATATATTAAAAGTGTCGATCAACTTATTTCTTGTGGTGAAAAAATATGGAAGCAAAATAAACACTAACAACCTTAGGAAGTAAATCTACAACAGTTCAGCTTTAAAAATTTTGTGAATGGACAGAGACACCTAACATGTACAATATGCCCATAATCGTGAATTATATCTGAAAATCACATTATTCTAGAATGAAAAATGTAGGTAAACACTTATAATGGCATCCAAATTTAAAACTAATTTATAAAAAGGGAATGTTACATTTTATTTGAACTAAAACTTTTTTAAAAAATGTTGAACTATTAAGCCATTTTTTTTTTTTAGCTGGTGAAACTATGGGCAATATTAGCATTGTTTTTAAAGCTAATTATAAACTGTTCTTGTCTTAGAGAAAAACATTAAAGAACAGCTTTAATATATATTCTCTCAAAAATACCAGTTTCCAAAGTTGCGAAACATTTAGTACCAGAAGATCCCATTTAGAAACAGGGATAAAAATTTATGCATGAGGGTATTATCTGTCTGAACCTATTGACAAAAAACATTCAGCGATAGAGTTGGAAATTTCTATACAGAAGTTTGACTCACACTGTACCTTTGCTTAAAATATTAACTATCTTCAGTACAGATCTGAATTTCAGTTTTGCTCATTCACTTTTTAATAATCTGAGGAAGTAATTCATCAGGGTTTTTGATGATCATGCTTCAGGTAACTGACCATGGTGCTGAAATTGTGCTTTGGAAAGAATGATATTGCCCGGACAGTGGAGCAGTCCCTGGTACTCACGCGGGGAGGGCTCCAGGCTCCCTGCAGTACTGAAATCCTAGGGTGCGCAAGTACCTTCCATAAATGGGGTAGTGTTTGCAAATAACCTTCACACATCCTCCTGTCTACTTTAAATCATTCTAATTTACAGGCAAATTTAGTTTCATTGTATTTCACCTTATTGCTCTTTGCACCTATTGTATTCCTGACAAGTCAAAGGTTGTGGCAGTGTGGGGTGGAACAAATCTATCAACACCAATTTCCAGTGCCTGTGTATGCCACATTTAATTAAGGTAAATGCATGGACCGTGTAGATGCAGCACTGCACACTTAGCAGACTACTACAGAGTACAACATATACAGGGGAACCAAAAGCTCAGTGTGACCTGCTTTATTCGAATGGTCTGGAACCCAACCCAAGCCATGCTATCTCCGAGGTGTGCCTGTATCACCTAATACAATGTGAATAGTTGTCATCCCACATTGTTTGGCCAAGAACACAAGGAAGGAGTGTGCACATTCAGCACAGATGCAGCCACCACAGACCTAACTGCAGAGGGGGCAGTTACAGAACCTGCAGATATGGGGCCTCCTCTGCAGATGTAAGTAAACACATGAATCATTTACGATTGTATTATTTAGCAATAACTATAGAGGCGTGTGGTTTGTTTCCTAGAACTTAGAATTGGTTGGTGTTGATTTTATGCGTTGTGCCTTTAAATTCAACTTGGCTTTCTGTGTTCTGCCTTATTGAGATATGGAGAGGACAGACAAGAGGGTTACACCTCTGAATTATTGGGGAGAACAATTGATGGAACATCTTCAAAAAGACAGAAAGTTCTGAAAATTAGTCCCATTCTTTATTATGCATTTTGATAATCATTTCAATATTCATGATGATTATCAGAATGTGGTACTATTCTATCTTCCCCTTGACTTGCTCAGCTCTGAGAATGGTGTCTATTTCTAGCAAATTATACAATAGAATATGACAATCTGCAGAGTTGACATGCACCAAACTAGCAATTCAGAGTGCTTCATTTCCTGCAGCATGGTGGTTTAAAAAATGATATACTTACAACAGAAAATGTAAATAATAATATCGAAACATACAATGGAAGATAGAGAACTGAACTTAGAGCAATGGGTCATGGAGCGTAAATTCCCAATAATTTTCAGGAGGAAAATGGCAAAACAAATGGCTTCAGCTCCTATACAATGCACGAAAAAATCCCAGCATGAAAAATAAAATGTATTTTATCAATAGAACAATGTGGAAATTATAGACAAATGGAGTAATGCAGTAAGAGGCAGATTTCACTTTTTTAAATTTCAAATTTTAACTGAAATATTAAAATTTACAAATTAAAAGCTCTCTATTACTGCAGAAATACATGGAAGGGTGCAAATAAAAGAAATGAAGAGCTCTAATTACTGGACAATATTTCCTGTGTTCTCTCAGAGATGCTATCACTGGGAAGTGATGCTAAGACCATCTTGTCCAGCCCATACTTTGGTTTCTGATATTAACACTTTGTCTCTTAGCAACAGACACAGGGGTTCTCAACCTACATATTCCACCTTATTCTCACCTCTGCAGGGAGTCTCGGGAGACCTGGCTGAGGCAGGAAAGCCTCACTGATCTCCACACCTGGGCTTGCACAGTGGGTGATGGTTCACGATGGACTTCTCATGAGCACATCAGACAGTGAGAGCAGATGAGCAGTTCAGGAGAGGCTGACACCTCATCTCTCCCCAACTGGGATGCTTTCCTGTTGATTCCATCTACCCTTTAGTTTTGTACTAGCTTTTATTTGCTACATGTACAGCAAGACACAGAACTTGGCTCTTACAAGTACATGATAATGTGAGTCTTATGGCTCACTGACTGCTGGTCCAAGAAGAATTTTCCTCTTCAGAAGATTGTCTGCCATCGCTTTGTTCTAAGAGTCAAGCTTACAGTGAAGCTTTTCCCTTTCTTTCATAGTATAAGAGTGGACTCAAGCTTTAGTTAATACACATAACGCTGTTACCTATTTCTGCTCCCAATGACCCAACCTCCAGCCCAATCACCATCTGAGTTCCAACACATAACCAGTGATGGCATCATTAAGTACCGTACTGAGGACGAACAGCATTCTTGCTCAGAAGGAAGGAATTCCACTTTAATTCAAGGAAGTAGATACTGTCTTGCCTATAGCTTGCAATGTACTAAACCTGGTACCAATTTTTAAACAAACATTTCAAGTAATAGACTCCCAGTTCAAATAAGCGTAAGAAAAATGTTTGAATTTATATCTGGGGAGTCCAGAGAACTCTCTTAAGAGATTATGCAATCATTTAATCAGTATTTTCATGGATACCTGGTCTCACCCCTCTGTGGCTGGGGTGAGAATGGCCATATCTAGCCCAACACTCCCACAGTAAATAAATGTGACTTTTTTAATTGCTCAAATATTATCCCCAGTGAAAAGTTTGTCTGCATTTAAGTAGCTTATTACTTGAGTTATTTGTGAAAGAGTGGGGGCAAACAGGTATGGGGCATTATGATAGTTAAGTTTATCTATCAAATTGACTAGCTTATACCATAATGGTCCAAAGGATGATACAATTAGTGGTCACAGTACTCAGTATTTGGTCAAACTTTTTTCTTGATATTTCTGTTTATGTATTTTTTAGATGAGATTAACATGCCAACCATTAGACTTTGAATAAAGTGGATTACCCTCCACAATGTGGGTGAGCTACATCTAATCAGATGAAAATCTTAATAGACAAAAGACTGACTCTCTGATGAAGAGGGAATAATACGAGCAGACAGCCTTTGGACTCAAGCTGCAAGATCAACTCTTCCTATGTCTCTGACCTGCCCACTCTGTAGATTCTGGATTTGCCAACCTCTAAATCACATGAGTCAATTCCTTAAAATCAATATATCAGCTCTGTTTACAACAGCCAGCATATGGAAACATCCTGAATGCCCCAAACAGATGAACAGATTAAGAAGATGTAGCACGTGCGTGCGCACATGCACACACACACTACTACTACTACTGGAATACTACTCAGCTATCAAAAAGGATAAATTGTTGCAATCCATGGCAACATGGATGAAGCTGGAAGGGATAATTCTAAGTGAAATCAATGAGGATAAAGACCTGATGATGTCCAGACTGGGTCACTGATACGTGGAATCTATAAAAATAAAACTAAGGATCAGATCAAGCCAAACCAAAAAACTAACCCTTGAAATATGACTGTGGAATGGGGACAACCTGAAGGGGGGGGAAGGATGAGAAAAAAGAAGAGAGGGAGCACAAGGATCCCTGATGGGGGATGACGGGGACTTTGGTGATGGGTACACTATGAAGGGGGGGACCCTACACTAAACTTACTTTATGGGAAAAACAATGTAAACCAATATTAGCTCAATAATAATATTCTAAAAGATCAATATATCAATATTCTCTCTATATACATATACATACACACACATACACACACACACACACACACACACACACACACACACACACCAGAATTTATATTGTATTATATTGCACTGTATGATATTTTGCATTATGGTTCTGTTTCTCTGGAGAAGTGGAACTAATAGGGCATTGGGACAGAAGGTCCCCAGGGGTATTATGTTTATGGGGGGAGGCAGTTTGTATTTGAAGAGATAGAGCAATATTGCAAATACTAATCTGAACAGTGTGAGTGCTAAGAAAAATGGGAGGAAATAACATTCTCATGAAAAAATAACAGTTTTAAATAGTATAAAATAACCATGAAAAGTTCTAAGCACAATTGAAATTAAAACTCAAGGTTTCCAACAGATGACAGAGTAAAAACTGGAATAAAATAAACCATACAAGAAATAGGAAGAAAGTGCTTCATGAGAAAGTAAGGCTATTTTCATGCAGGAATGGATAGTCCAGTCTACTCTTCAAGAGGTAGAATTTCAATAGACAGATGAGCCAAAATTCATTTCCTGGCTGCTTTTCACTCTTCCTAGGATAGGAATACCGAGAAGTAGGAATACAGTTATGCATGTTTCTGATTAATGCACACATGCGTTCCCGGTCTCTGTACACCCCGTGAAAACACCCCCATCCCCAGAAGTTGGCCTCTGACTCTGATGGCTTTTAAGGAAAGCATTGCTCTTTGAAGAAGCGATTGACTCCAGGGCTAGAGCGGGGAAAACAGGATGTGCCGGGATCATTTTGTGGGCCAGAAAATAAGAAAACTCTCAAACTTTTAAAAACGGGGATGGGGAGCAAAATATGGAGGAGGCAGAGAGGTCTCTGGTGCAGGGCTGAGGGGCTCTGGGGGTGGGCGTGCGGAGACAGGCTTCCGAGAAGGTGGAATCCGGTGCCTTTGAATCACACACAATATGGTGCACCAATGTCACCTCAATAACAATAAGAAAAAAGACAAAAACAAACAGAAAGGGCATGTGGGGAAGACTTCTGAAGAGAAGGTGGGGGCTGACCTGGGGGAGTTCCTAACTGCCAGACTTGGAACAACTTGAGAAACAAAGTAACTAATGAAATGCAGTGTCTTACAATACAGGGCAATCTTTGGGTAAGAGCCAGTTAGGTACAGAGAATCACCAACAACTTAAAACACCACACCAACACACAATCCAGAAAAAGCCAGGGGATGAGACGATCAGAGGGCAAACATTTATAGAAAAACAGTATTTTTGTTGTCTCAAAGAATCTTCTCCAAGATGCGTAGCAGCCAAGAAGGGAACTCTAGCAGTTAAGCGGGAAGCCCGCCATGGAAACAGTATCACTTCTGCTGGGTTCTTGCAACATTTGTAAAAATTACTCTGATCCTGAGCACAGACAACCACACCTCAATTGAGGGTCAGTCTACAAAATAAGTGATTTCAACTTCAAGGTCAAGAAAGACCAATGAAAGGTCACAGGCGGGGAAGACTCAGGGGAAACAACAATTGCCTGCGAGGACATGACTAGCCTAAACACTGAACAGAAAGCACAAGACTGGAAAACACTGGTGAAACTAGAATGAAGTCTATTATACAGTTCAAGAAGGACCTGAGGACAGCTTGGTCCTTTCTGGATAATGCTGCTGTGTCCATATAAAGTAACATCATCCCAGAAATAAGTGGAGGGCAACAAAGCAACTTTCCACATTGTTTCTGTACCTTTTCTATAAATTTAAAATGAAAGAGCAATTTAAAATTCTATGCATAGACACACACGTGCCTTCATGTAAATCATTCATTTTTCACTGTCCGACAGGCTGTAGACATGGTGTGCAATTCCTAGAGAGGAAAATGCCTTCTGACCTGAGAAATGTCTTCTGCTTCCTGAGTTATAGCTACCTCCAATGACCACCTCTTACGATGCCTGATTACAGAACATTGTGGTCTCCTTTCAGTGGTCTAATAATTAAAAATATACATCATCTAGTATGGTGGGCTGGAGACCCAACTGAAATAAATAACCACATAGCTTTTGCCATTGTATGCATCAGCACAAGCAAAAAGACCTTGTGGAATCAAGCTTTCTCCTCCATGTTTTCATGCCAGTGACACGCTTCTGAGCAACATAATCTAGACACAGGGAATTGTAATCTGGATGAGTTTACCAGGAAGGCTGCTCATTGGTTACAAATAACACATCATTTGAAAATTGATTTTTGTTGCATTTTGTTACTTAAAATGTGTCTGTACAAGCAAACATGGGAAGATATGTTCAGAGGCTAAAGGGCAGGAAAGTATCAGGAAAAGAGCTTTAATAAATCTTGTTTGATGAAATTTTGCCCATGCAATACAGAAAATTACCCTTATATACTTAACCTTTTGGGGATTTACACTATTGGGTTTAGGGTAAGCTGTGTAATTTTAGAGACAAAAACAGCAGTGCTTCTATGCAGACAATGGGGCAGGACAGAAGCTAGGGCTTAAATTATGGTGCTAGGGGTCTTTCCTGGGACCATTTTCATTAACCTACAAATCAATCGAGGTAAATTAAATCAGGTGTCCTAATCTATAGTTACTTAACTGACCATCTGACTGTATTAAAAGTTTGCTCAAATGAAATGAAGTATGCATCAATATACTTTTATGGAGAACACATTTTAGCATTTTATGTGTAAGTAAACCTTCCCTCAGTTGCATTCATCATGCCCCAAACGTATTCCCGCCAAGTCTCAGTAGACATCCTCTCGATGTCCCGTGATGAAAGCGGCTAACATGAAGGGAAAACTAACTCTCAGGATGAGATTATCTTTAGAGTGCTTGATGGGAAGAAATGTGTGGAGAGGAACTGACAACTGCTCAATTTCGGTGATGGGATGCCGAGAAGACCATTCATCTCTGCTCACTGCTGCTCTCTCCCATCTCATCTCCTTGTGCCCTGTTCTTCCACTAGCACCCCTGAGCTGGATGAGGTCCCATGGAAATAAATGATTTTTCACACTTCTTTGTAGACGGTAGCCCCTATTTGTGGGGATTTTTTTTTTTTTTTTTGGTAATTCTACTCAATTCATTCCCAGCTCTTCATTCCTGGCTGGCTACTTTTTGATCGTTAGACTCACTCAGGCATTAATTCCTTTGTGTCTTCAGAACCAGCATCAGCTCCTACGGTTTAACACGTTATGGCAAGTCACCGGCCGGCACATCCCTGAGGACCAGCCGCTGGTGCAGGCTCTCCGTGGCGCTGTTCTCCCATTCACGTGCAGTCCCCCCGGCCCTCTCAGCGCCTAGGTTTGCAGTGGGTGGGAGCAGCTTCGCCTCCCTCCACAAATCCATCCATGACCCTGGTTCAGGGGCAGTAGCCACACGTGGCACGCAAAGCAGGCTCCTTGTGGCTAAGCTCAGAGGCATGCAAAGGTGTGAGTGCAAACACAGGCCCGATGTCAATTCTGCCTATGATTCACTTGGTAATGAGAGTGACGCGTGCAAGTGAAGAATCAGGGGCCAAACAAAGACGGATGGGGAAGAGAAGAGCCCCCTTCCCCGAGGCTGGGGGCAGGGGAGGGGAGTGATAGTTCGCTCACAACTAGTCATCTCTCTCAACCAGCCTCTCGGCTATGTCTCCAGCACTGAGCAGGCGTTGAAGACACGCTAGTGTGCGTGCTGGCTTTGGACAAAGGAATTCCAGGAGTTACCATTTTTTCAGTCCTGCAAGTAAACAGGCTGGAAGCAGAGTCCGCTACAGCTCCATCGTTCATTTAGAGTTTCATCACACTGCCCGCGGGCTCTGGGCTTATTTCTCTGTCTTCCTCACTCCACTCTGATCCCCTCAATGTCTCGTCTCATTAGTATCCTTGCCCCTTCCTAGTGGGCCTGACACCTGGGAAGCGAGCACTAAATGCTCTTTGAATAACGAATAGAGGAACATCAGTTAGGAAGGGAAAGGAGGCAGAACGAGATCAAAGCAAGACTAAGAGAAAACAAAGCAAGCTGCTTCTGTGTCAAGAGTATCTCTAGGGGAGGGGGCTTATGATAGGGGCTTCGGAATTTAGTGTTCTTGCCTTTGAAGTGACAGCCAAAACCTCCTGACTTAATCGATTGTTATTTGAAGTGTGCTTCATCCTAAGGTGAGCCTGTAGATTTGCTTTTGTTTGCTAATTTATAAGTCACGTAGGCTAGATGATGGAAATGCAAACTGAGCAAGATTAATTTAGGTTTGAAATCCCTAGGACCGCAGAACAAAGTTCATAAAATATTTATCAGGCATAATCTAATGGAATCTTTCTGGCTGCATTAGGATAAAAAAAAAGCCAACAAATTGAAAATATTAGCGATAGCTGTGATAATATACTTGTCCATAACCATGTACCTCTGCAGGTGCAAGAGTCAGGAGAGGGAGGTGGGACGACTCCTGTTTGGGGTTCAGTACTGTTGACATTTACCTCTGTCTCTCTGATTTTTGTAATTAATTCCACTATAAAAATATCAATATTAATGTATTCCTATAATGCAAAGAGATTACTCTTTTTTATATGCATTGCACAATTAGGGCATTGTATGTGTGAAGAGAATTATGCAAAATCATGGCTAGACCTCAATACTGAGCAAAAGAAAACCTAGAGTCTGATGCGTTTACATCACGTTGAAAAAGCAGCAAAATCGTGTCTGGGCTGGAAGGACTGGTTACCTCTGCTGAAGGAAGGAGTGCCAGGGAGAGGACAGAGGCAGACTCGGGTCCTGGAAACCTGAAGATGTGGCCCATTTCCTACTTCTTCCTCGAGGTGGCTACCGCAGGGACCTTGTCTTTGGGAGAACTTTTTTTAAGATTTATTTATGCAGGCCAGAGGTGTGGGGCAGTGAGAGGGTTCACCAGAGACAGAGTGGGGAGCAGAACAGGCAGATCGACCGAAATACACTGCTGAGGGGAGCAGCGGGCAAGGCAGGAAAGGTCTGCCGTGCCATGTGGGAATCTCCCTGTCCGGGTATCGAACTTGCGCTGCAGCTGCAGACAGCTCCACAGCGCTGCGCCCCAGGGAGGCCCTGAACTTATTGCTTTTATATCATTCTTCCTAACTTTGAGAAGGTCATTTATTTTCAGGTATTATGCTGCTGGCTTCTCTGTTCTTTGATATTGCTCCCTAATTTGTTTTCCTTGAAAGTCCTCCTTCCCTAATTCATATGGCAATTGGGTTTCAGGGTCTTTTCTCCATACACCTTTAACCACCAGCCTTAACAGCCAGGCACTGCCGAGGTGACTGCGATAAGTGCTCTATCCACCTGCGCTGGCAGCTCCCCCCGGCGAACTCCATGGAAGAAAGTGCTCCAGGATGACCACCTTGCATCACAAAGGAAACACAAGTATTACAGAAAATCAAATAATCCCATGAAAAGTCTTTGTCCTCCTCTCCTTCTCGCGCTAGGCATCCACACATACAGACAGAAACACAGACACCAACGCGAAAGAGAAAAGAGAGAGCTAGAAAAGGAAACCGACAGGCGCGTTCCCACAAACACAGGAAACCGTCAGCGGGGATGTTTCTTAGAAGAAATTTCGTGGTTTTGGAACATAAACGATGTAATTTACCACACTTGCCTTCCTATGGCTTGAACTTGTTGCAAGCGCTGAAAAGTTAAGATTTTATTCTACTCGTGACGCGGAACCCCTCGGGGCCACCGGGAGATGAGCGAACGCAGAGAGGCAGAGATGAGGGCAGCGCAGGGAGAGGCGCCGGCAGGTCTGTGCCTCCGCCGGATTTTCACTGTCAGATTTTCGGGTTCTTCCTGCTGTAGGTGTCACCTCTCTGCAGCTCCCAGCAGGGTCGTGCTTTTGCTACTTTGGTTTACAAGTGGGCAAACACACTGCAGGGAAGGCTGAGCGGGCAAAGGGGCATCAAGGGAATGGCCCGGGCTCTCAGGGAGGCGGCGGCTGCCAGATTAGCAGAATGAACAGAGGAGGCTCCTCCACTGAAATTGAAGGTGATAAAGTGTACTCCTCACCCCTGCTACGTTTTTTTGAAGAGGACGGACACGCAATGATCTAATAAGAACCAAAGATGATGTACGTCCACCTGTAATTACTTTTGCAAGGTATTAAAAAGAGTTACTGTGGCCAAGTGCATTTCTTGGGGATCTTTTGGGAAAAACGTAGTGGAATAGATGACGATCAAAATAAAATATGAAAAGCAGACTAAGTGGCTTAGCAAAATATTCTTTGGCTTTTAATTTGCAGGAACTGAAAATCTGAAAACATGATTAGCATTTGGAAACTTTTGATAAGGTTCAAGTCTGCTCTTGTTTTCCAAAAATAAGAACTTTTTAAATAGGCTGTTTTCATGCTAAAGTAGCTTATATTTACCAAAAAATTTTTTTTTTCACATGTGTTGTTTGCTACGATCCTTTGATGAAGGCATTAAGCATGTGCTTGAACTGCTTATGTTCCCCAGTATGTACCATGTTTTACATCCAGAGAATGTTTAATTAATTTATGGATTAATTTTTTAATGCTGTTGCTATTTGGCAGCTGTTTTGACAAAAGTGACTTCCTCATTATAGAAATTTTACTTGTGAAAAGTCATCAGCTGGAGCAAATGGACTTATTCAATTATCCAGCTCACCAATTATATAGTATAAAATTATTCATCCTCAGATAATTTGATCAGGAAAAATCATTTCTCTTTAGCAACTGTGTAAAATTAGATATTCTACTGCAGGAGAGCTGCAATTTTAAAAGTGTCTGTAGTTAGAAAACTTTTAAAATGTATTTGAGCACTGAATTATTGCCTATTTTCTCATACTACTTTGTTATAAAAAAAGGTTAGTATCTGAGTAATTGCCCCACTGAGTCCACTTCTCCAACCATTTAAAAAGCATCACATAGTTGTTTAAATGCAAAATTTCTATCGGTTATTATTATTGGCTATGCAATTTAGTGGAGACCTCATTCTTCTTAAATTTCAATGTTTATAAATTAATGAGTTCAGATTCAATTCATTTCCTAATAAAACCAACATAATTTAATTGGAAACTCTTCTGTATCATCATTATTATAGGTATATATTAGAAGCACTGTAGCAAAGCATTTGTAAAGGTTGAGCTGACACTTAACATTTCTTATTCATAGTGCAATGCTCAGCATTAATATTACTTTCCAAGCTATTTATAGGTCTTTGTATCTTATCTTATTTAAAGACCATGCTTTATGTATTTGAAGATTACTTTTCTGTTATGGCTAACCAAGTGAATCTAAATAGGCTTATCAACTAAATGAATACTCCAATGAACTAAAAAACAGAATCTCAGCTATCATTTGAGGCTATACGGATTAATTTATATATATATTAATATATATATGAGGTCGGTTTTTCTAGATACTTCCAGGTAACACATTACTTAGCTGAAGTCAAGAAGCGCATGCCCCTTTACCTGAAATTTATCCATTTGTATTTTTCCACCCAATATCCACACATGTTTTCGGTTATGGCTACACAGCATATGGAGCATACATATAAGTTGTACACACACAGATTTCTTATGGATCCCCATAACATATCTACATACAATTTATAGGCAAACATAAGGTTGCCTTTTGGAGTCACCCAGACAGCACATCTGTATCTTATCTATAAGGGAGAAAGGAATGAAGACTCTATTTGTAGCATAGTTTGGGAAGATGGGTTTACAATAGAAAGAACAATCAATGTGCAGACAAGATTGGATGACCTGGGCACCCTAGAAACTAGTCAGTGTTGGGGTGAGAAGGGGACTGCCAAGGAGGAAGAATAGTGGCTTCCCCTCTATCCTAGCATTCCACTTGTTAATCTGGGTGAAGTTACATCAGTGTTGGTTACTAGTGTTGTCCAAACATCTTTGCATCTCTGAAATAATCAATGAGAGAGAATGAGTGGTGTTACACTACCCCAAACTATTAGAGTGTGATAATGTATATGACTTTGAAAAGATTTTTTTGCCAAACAAGTGTTACGCATCTTGGATTAAAAAGGAGATGATCTATATAAGCATCTCGGGGGACACAGAGCAGCAGCTCACCACTCCAAGTTCACACTGGCCCAGTTGTTCTGAGTGTTAAGAAACTGGCATTTCAGTCACCTCCATCAGCTCAAAGGCCGTTTCTTTTCCTACCGGAGTCCAGTAGCCACACCCAGACGCTGGAGTCTGCCTCTGGGCTTGGACAGCTGATGGCAAACGCATAAGGGGTGGGAGGGACCTTGCAGGGACAGAGGTGGCAGTGAACTCACAAAGATAATAACAAAAAATCAGCACACCTGTTTGCGCATCCATTTGCAGAGGCAGAACTACTGACACAGATTACACGAACATGTTGTGGTCGGTATAGTCTCTGCCCATGAAAACATTTAGAAAGAAACCAAAATTATAATCAATTTTCTGAGTTGCTTGAAATCAGGGAATGCTGATTTTTTTGAAAAGCACAATGGTGGAGAACCTTTACTTTGATAGCTCACAGTGAAGTCAAAATTGTGTCACTGTGTGAAAGCATTTTTTTTTCCCTTCTGGTGCCAAGAAGATTCTCTCAGATACAATTAATCTATGGTGAATAAGAAGCATTGGCATGTCTTGTATTTCCAATTCCATAAGACATTATCATGCTTGAAATAAGGAAGAGACATTAGGAAACCCAAAGTTGCTGTTTCTCCTCACGAAAGTGATGTGATTTGCTTCTATTTTAATCTAAGTAGGCAACTGTTTTGCTGATCAATATATGTTATCAACTCCTGCGCTATGTCCTTAAAAATATTGGGTTTATTATTGAATACTGATGTGGGCTTTCCTTAATCCATAGCAACAACTGCACTACAACTTTTCCACTACATTTAGCACAACAGTTTTCTTTATTCACTATCCTAAATATGAATTTTATACTAAATCTTATAATTAAATTATGCTACATACTCCTAAAGGAGCTCTACTTCAAGAATAATATTCAATTTTATTTCTTGAGTCATTAAGAAATTTAAATGAGACATATGCGCTCATCAAACAGCATTATACTTACATATCCACAATTAAGTTTCATGCAATATTCAGCATTTTCTTATAAAGAACAATTACTACAATTATCATTCAGACACTTGTTATTTCTACCTACTACTAGAAGAATTCATTTAATATTATTAAGCATTCTATAAACTAAGTTAAAATAATTAACTTCTAGTAGGCAAAAGTGAACTGTATAATAAATACTTTGTGAGGCTCAGGTATCATAATAATATGTGACACTGTTTACTTGGCATTCATTTAATTTCACGGTGTAAATGACATTTCCTTTCCAACCTCATTGAGTGCATAGATGCCTGGCTAGTGTTGCATTTGACATTTGACCAACATTGAATATTAAGCACTTTTTCTCCATGTGCAAGTAGTTCAATATAAATAAATAATCTGCAGGAGCATCAAAGCACTCGGGATGGAATTTCAAGCAGTAGTAATGGTGCCAATGTTTTCATAGTGAGTTTTCACAGAAGTGTGTGGTAGCTCTACTTTCTCAGGCCATCTTAGACCCTCACTAGCTTCAAAACAGAGCTTGGAGTTCAGTGCCCTCCACCCATATTTCTATTTGCCAGAATCAGAGGTGGAGTATTAATAAAGACAACTGTAAACGTAACTCTGGGCAGTTTGGCTTGGTGCACCTTGAGTCACTGGCTTTGGTTGCTAGGAGACTAGGCCTGACATTTCCTCAGCTGTCAAGAGAGAATGTGATAGGTCCGACCTTGAGATCTGGGACTTCCTATGTTACAATGTCAGACCCAGTAGTCAAGTGTCAATCAGGGACACTCTTGTCAGGGTTAAGGAAGGGGTTCATCTGGTACACCCCTCATCTAGCAACTCAGAAGTCAAGACATAGTTGCCTACTCAGAACAGCAGATCTGGTTATAGAGATGAAAATTTAACATCTGAAAAATACTGTTTTTAATGGTTAGACATTAATATAATTTCATGCAAACTTACTTTATCATTGTAATATTTAAATTACATGTTAAATACAGACAAATGATCCTCACTTTAGAAAGCACTGGGACAAAAGAGCGGACACTCTACTTTTAGGGTGGTATAAAATACGACCTATTAAAACAGGCTTACCAAAGTGGACTAATCCAAAGAAAACAGCCTTTGCTTTTATTTACTCTCTAAGTGAAACTGATCACATGCTAAATAAAAAAATTAACCTGCATAATTACTGTAGAGATAATTTATGTTGATGAATTCTTCAAATTAATATGTGAGGTTGATATATACTTCTACCAAGCCACACTTGCTAACTGGATTATACTAAACATTCTTATGAGTTTTAAGAAATTTATCAACATGTTGACTATTTCTCTATATTATATACTGTTTTCTTAATAGTCTCATAGTGTGGCATTATGGGATACACGTTTATTATTCAATATTCTATCAGTTTGTATTCCATTTAAACTATTACATAAATGTCACACTTGAATGACATATGGATCTAGACACTGGTTACCAAGGATACTGTAGCTTTTGTGATATACTTTTAGGGAACTGATGGTAAAGGGGACCATGAAACACTAATATTATTTATTTCTCTACTTCATGCAATAGAAAAGCAATAGATATTTCATAGTACCACCTAGGAAGTATTCTAAGAGTTGAACCACAAATCTAATGTCGTTTCCACACGTACAAATTTACAGCTAATACAAAAGATAAAGGAACAATCTAAGTGACATCACACAGAAGCTATTGGCCAAATCCAGGATGAATTACCAGAATTTTCAACAAATTATTTGCATTGAAAAAGGAATTCTGTTATAGTAAGAAAGATAAAACAAAAATAACAATGCGAGAGCTGTTTAGATAGCTATGAGAGGGGGCATTTTGAAAAACAGGATAAATTTGAGTATGAACTGGTTAGTAACTGAGACAATATGCATAATTTTAGGATTTTTTGGGGTGTGATAATGGCTTAAGGTTTATTTTGATAAAAACCTTACAACTTAATGGCACATTGAAACGGTTCAATGATATGCTGTCTGAGATTTCATTCAAAATATTACAATGTAAAATATGCATTCATGTAGCTAAAACTCAAAAAAAATATTGATATTTAATGTGGTTGTGTGAAGGGCATCTAAGAGTTTAATCAAGTATTCTAATTTTACACATTCAAGCTTTTCTTTATCAGGGTAAAAATGTTATGATGGCTGCTCTTGTGCTCACAGTTATGACAATTTTTGAATTACCTATCTTAGATAAATTCCTAGATATTGAACTGCTGGATCAAAAGGAAAGTACTTCTTAAGGTCATTATACTTGACATTTCAATTCATCAGCTGCATGCCGAAATGTCTATAACTCTTGAAAAAGGGTTATTATCCATTTTCATTGACTTTAGAGGCAAAATATAGTAGACCACCACTATTTTAACTTATACTTTTTAGTGAGATTTACTTTTCGAAATATATGCTTATGGGTTTTTCAAAACTCATCTAAGTGAATTACCTGGTAAATTTCCTCTTTTCTTTAAGAATTCATCCACTTTTATTTGTAACAATACTTTACTAAGTATAAGAACTTACTGCTTGCCCCATAGATTACAAAACTCTACATACATTCTCCTAAACAGAGATTAGAAGTGTCATGGGGTAGTAACATTTATCTATCTTCTCCATGGGAGAACCTGACACTGTGGTCCTAAGTTGAACGTGAGGAAGAACAAAGATTCTTCCCAGATTCAGGATCTTGTCTGGTGTCAGCAGCAAGCTTTGCATTCCGTTTTGAAAATAATTTCTAGACCTTCCTATGAACTTCTTGGTCCAGGGACTGACTGAGATGAACCAAAAGAAATTAAAGGACACTGACCACAGAACACTTTGTCCATCTCTCCAGCAGGATGGCACACCCCTACCCTGGCTGGCAGGCGTGACCATTACTTTTCGACAAATTAAACCTAAGTCAGGGCAGCAGCCCTCCTGCCCACCTGTGCCTACGTGGGCCACTCTTAGCAAACCTGCCCCTTTCAGGGGCTGCTCTTCCTGCCTACTGGTGTCTATGGAAGTGTCCTTGAGTTCTTTTTTTAAATAGCAAACCTGTGCTTTCGGAGATATATACACATACATTTATCTACAATACATATATTTATATATACTGTGTATGTATGTATATAGCTTTATACATATACAATATATATATTACATATGTTATATATATATAAACAAAAACAAACCTTGAGCCAGGGCTTAATTTTCTTTCTTGTGGATAAGATTCGTTAAGATACAAATCACAGAATCACCCCTTTGTTCCTACAACATCCCATCCAGCGCAAAGCCCATGTATTTAAAGTCTACCCCAAAATGAATCTTTTAAGTCCCTTCCAGCTCCCACTTACTGAGATACCCCATGGACAGCTTAGTAAGAGAGACGTTGTCCCATGTTGTAAAACAATCAAAGTAAACTTCCATTGCAGGGGTGTCCTCGGTGGTCTGCGGTAAGGGAATTGACAAAAGACTTAATAACCTGCCCAGTGTTTTCCAGTTCCTGTTCATATTTTCTCCTGACATGCACTTGCCTCATTTTTAAAAATTAGAATAGGTGCTCCAGGGGTTCCCAGAGACTGAGGGGAGCCCAGATTGAGTGACCGCCTCCACACACGGCCGCCATCGCCCGGCTGAGCCCCCAGGCTTGCACAGGGAAGTGAACTCTCGGGCGTGCTAGGGGAAGGAACCGTCCCCGCGCACACTCCGTCCCATACCGGGTGAGTCCCTGGACGGCACCAAGCCACCCGGAGAAAGTTACACCCCCGGGTGCATGCTCCAGGGGTTCCCAGAGACCAAGCGGAGCCCGGATTGAGCGACCGCCTCCACAAACGGCTGCCATCACCCGGCTGAGCCCCCAGGCTCGCATGGGGAAGCGAACTCCCAGGGGCACTAGGGGAAGGGACTGTCCCCACGTGCATGCTTCACCCCATACCGGGTGAGTCCCCGGAGGGCAGCCAAGCCACCTGGAGAAAGTTACACCGCTGGGCGTGTACTCCAGGGGTTCCCAGAAACCGAGGGAGCCCCGATTTATCAACCACCTCCACACACTGCTGCCATCACAGGCTGAAACCCCAGGCCAGCTGGGGAAGCAAACTCTTGGACACAAGGAACCGTCAGCACTCCATTTCTATTGGGTGAATTCCTGGATGGGAGATTAGCCACCAAGAACAAATTACACCCTCAGGAGACTGCGCAGGGGTCTCAAGGGAGTGAGGGGAGCCCGGATTGATCGATCACCCCAACTCCGCTGCCGCCACCTCAGACTGGGTCCCCAGACCTCCCTCGGGAAGCAGACTCCCAAGCACTCTAGGGGAAAGGTACAACACACATCACCCAATTCAACGGAGAGAACGTGAGTGCCATGCCAAGAGCTTAGCCTTCACAGAGCAAGTTAAGCCCCCGGCCTCCAGCCTTGGGTTTTCAGACCTGATCCTAGCACGCACTGGAGTAGGCCTTACGCCTACACCACCACCTCCATCACCACTGCCATTACTGGCTCTGAGCTGTAGCACTCACGGGTGCAATAGTGGAAAATACTATTTTTTCCCACTGAAACTGAAAAAGTGAGCCCCGGTTGTATAGGGTAGCCTGTAGAGAGCTACTGCAGACCAGCCACAGCCCTCGGTGGTAGGGTTCTCTGAACTGAGTAGAGCTGGCACTGAGAACACCAACCATCATGATCCCTGGTAAAGCACAGCTTCTACACCACTGTTGGAGCTGGGGACCACACAAACACCTTCTGGACCCTTGGAGTTAAAACAGAGAAAGAGGAGCTCTACAGACAACATACCCACAGCATCACTACCCAGTGGTGGTTTGGCCTAGCAGGACTGGAATTGATCAGACCATCAGCCCTCCACATCCAGGAAGGAGTACCCCCAAAAGATGCCTGCCCGCACCAGTGCCACAATTTCCCAACAATTACAACAAATCAGAAGACAAACAGGGAGAAAGAGAAATACAAATAACCAAGCAAGCCCTCAGGGGAAGGACACACTGCAAAAAAGAAAATCAAGCATCAGAACTCAACAATAATGACATGGAAGAACTCTGCCTCTCAGATACAGAATTCAAAATCATGATACTCAAGGAAAAAAATGAAACGGAAAAAATAATTAACAATCTGAAGAATGAAATCGAGACCCTAAAGAAGGAGAATAAGAGTCTAACAGAAGAACTAAAGAACACTGGGAAAAGCAATGAAATCAGAATCGATCATATGGAAGACCGTGTCAGCAAACTCAAAGATTCAGATAATAAAAGAATCAAAAAGGAAAAGGAAATAGAAGCACGAAGAGAAAAAAATGAAAAAAACAATTTGAGAATTATCTGACACCATGAAGAAAGGAAATTTAAGAGTCATAGGAATCCCAGAAGGAGAGGAGAGGGTGCAAGGAGCAGAGAAAAGATTTAAGGAGGTGATAGAAGAAAACTTTCCAAGTATGAAAGAAGACATACAAGAAGCAAAAAGAACTCCAAATTACCATGATGTCAGAAGAACTACACCTATGCATATGATAGTAAAACTCACACGAGTACAGGATAAGGAAAAAATATTGAAGCTGACAAGGGGGAGAAAACAATTAACATATAAAGGAAAACCAATCAGGATGACATCAGACTTCTCCAAAGAAACAATACGGGCAAGAAGAGAATGGAGGGACGTATTCAACAAACTCCAAGACAATAAATGCCAACCAAGACTACTTTACCCCGCAAAGATCTCCTTCCTCTATGAAGGAAGCATAAGGATCTTCCCAGACAAACAGAGACTTCAGAAATTCATCATGACCAAACTCCCACTCCAAAAAATGCTAGAAGTAGTCCTAAAACCAAAACAAACAGAGGAATGAAAAAGAAGATCAGAATAAGACAAGATATAAAAACACAAAAAGATAAGATAAATAGAATGGCAAATATAGATGCCAAGGTATCAGTATTAACTCTAAATGTAAATGCACTAAACTCATCAATAAAAATGCACAGAGTAGCAAGATGGATCAAAAAACAGAACCCAACCTTCTGCTGTCTACAAGAAACACATTTAACTACAAAAGATAAACACAGATTGAAAGTAAAAGGCTGGGAAAAAATCCTAAAAGCAAATGGACCAAAAAAGAAGGCAGGGACGGCTATACTTACATCAGATAAAATAGACTTCAAACTAAAAAAGGTAAAAAGAGACAAAGATAGACACTACATCATGATAAAGGGGACAATTCAGCAAGATGATATAATCCTCATCAACATATATTCCCCAAATGAAGGAGCACCAAAATATATAAGACAATTATTATCATCCCTGAAAACAGACATCAAGGAACATACATATAGAGTAGGAGATCTTAACACCCCACTCTCACCAATGGACAGATCAGCAAGACAAAAAATCAACAAGGACACTAAAGCTCTAAATAAGGAACTAGACCACATGGGCCTAACAGATATTTATAGGGCACTACATCCCCCAAAATCTGAATACACATTTTTCTCAAGTGTGCATGGATCATACTCCAAGATTGACCACATACTAGGTCACAAAACAAACCTCAACAGATACACTAAGATCAAAATCATACCTACTATCTTCTCAGATCATAAAGCAATCAAATTAGAAATAAACCATGAAAAGAAAAAAAGGAATCCTCTTACTTCATGGAGATTGAAACCCACACTGCTGGAAGATGGAGATATACCTAGAGATGAATGACAAAGAAGACACAACATTCCAGAATGTCTGGGATGCAGTAAAAGCAGTAATAAGAGGGAAATATATAGCAATACAGGCTCACATCAAGAAACAAGAAACAACTCAAAGAAACAATCTAATCTCCCATCTCAAAGAAATAGAAAATGAACAACAAAAAAACCCAAAAGCCAACATAAGAAAGGAAATCATAAAAACCAAAGCAGAAATAAATGAAATGGAAATCAAAAAAACAATCCAGAAGATCAATGAAACCAAAAGCTGGTTCTTTGAAAAAATAAACAAAATAGACATACCTCTAGCCAGGCTTACAAAGAAAAGATGGGAGAGAACACAAAAAAATAGAATTATAAATGAAAGGGGAGAAATTACAACAGACACAGCAGAAATCAAAAGAATAATCAGAAATTACTATGAACAGCTATACGGAAACAAGTTCAACAACTTAGAGGAAATGGACAAATTCCTAAAACTATAAAACCACCCAAAACTAGATGAAGATATAGAACATCTAAACAGGCCAATCAATAATTGAAACAGTAATCAAAACCCTCCCCAAAAACAAAAGCCCAGGACCAGATGGATTCATAAACAAATTCTATCAAACGTTCAAAAATGAACTAAGCCCTGTCTTACACAAACTCTTTCAAAAAATTGAGAAGGAAGAAATACTACCAAACACGTTCTATGAGGCCAATATTAGACTAATACCAAAACCAAAGACGACACAAGAAAAGAAAGCTACAGACCAATTTCTCTAATGAACACTGATGCAAAAATATTCAACAAAATATTAGCCAACAGGATCCAACAATGCATCCAAAAGATAATACACCACAACCAAGTGGAATTTATTCCAGGGACACAAGGATGGTTCAACATCTGAAAATCAATCAATGTAATCCAACACATCAACAAAAAGAAAAATAAAAACCATATGATCCTATCAATAGATGCTGAGAAAGCATTTGACAGAGTGCAACATCCATTCATGATAAAGACCCTCGAAATCCTTGGGATAGAAGGAACATACCTCAATATAATAAAACAACATATACAACAAACCCACTGCCAATATTTTCCTCAATGGTGAGAAGCTGAAAGCCTTTCACCTAAGATCAGGAACAAGGCAAGGATGTCCACTCTCACCATTGCTCTTCAATATAATAGTATAATAGTGGAAGTCCCAGCCAGAGCAATAAGACAATAAAAAGACATACAAGGAATCCAAATAGGGAAAGAAGAAATTAAAACTTTTTGCAGACGATATGATAATATACATAGAGATTCCAAAAAACTCCATAGAAAAACTACTCAAAATTACAGACCAGTTTGGTAAAGTAGCAGGATACAAAATCAATGCACAAAAATCAGTAGCCTTCCTATATGCAAACACTCAGTCAGAAGAAGAGGAAATCAAGAGAATTACCCCTTTCAAAATTGAAACAAAAAAAATAAAATACCCGGGAATAAGCCTAACAAAAGAGGTAAAGGACTTATACAAAGAAAACCCTAAGGCCCTATTAAGAGAAATAGTGGAGGACACAAAAAATGGAAAGACATCCCATTTTCATGGATTGGAAGAATTAACATTATCAAAATGGCCATACTACCAAAAGCAATTTACAGATTCAACGCTATTCCGATAAAAACCTCAATGACATTCTTCAAAGAAAAAGAACAAATATTGATGAAATTCATATGGAACCACAAAAAAACCTCGAATAGCCAAAGCTCTCCTGACTAAAAAGAAAGAAAATGGAGGGATTACACGCCCAGATTTCAAACTATACTACAAAGCCATAATAATTAAAACAGCATGGTACTGGAAACAAAACAGAAGCACAGACCAACGGAATCTAATAGAAAACCCAGAAATAAATCCACATACCTATGGACAACTAATCTTTGACAAAGGAGAGAAGAATATACAATAGAACAGGTTAGATTATTCAATAAATGGTGCTGGGAAAACGACTGCTACATGCAAAAAAAATGAAGCTAGACTACTACCTCATAAAATACACAAAAACAACTCAAAATGGATAAAAAACATGAATGTAAGACCTGAAACCATAAAATTTATAGAAGAAAATATAGGCAAAACTCTACATGACATACATCTCAGCAAAATCTTTAAAGATACATCCCAAAAAGCAAAGGAAGTCAAGGAAAAGATAAACAGATGGGACTACATCAAACTAAAAAGCTTCTGTACAGCAAAAGACACAATAATTGAAACAGACACCCTACTAATTGAGAGAAAATCTTTGCACACAATACAACTGATAAAGGACTGATAACTAAAATCTACAAGGAGCTCACACAACTCAACAAAAACAAAGTCAACAATCCAGTCAAAAAATGGACAGACGAGCTAAAAAGACACTTCTCCAAGGAAGAAAAGCAAATGGCCTACAGCCATATGAAAAAATGTTCAACATCACTTATAATCAAGGAAATGCAAATCAAAACCACAATGAGACACCACCTCACGCCAGTGAGAATGGCACACATTTAAAAAACAGGCAACAACAAATGCTACAAGGCTGTGGAGAAAAATGAACCCTTCTACACTGCTGGTGGGAATGCAAACTGGTCCAACCACTGTGGAAAGCCATATGGCATTTCCTCAAATTAATAAACATGGAGCTACCATACGACCCAGAAATACCACTTTTGGAAATCTACCCAAAGGACAAAAAAACACTAATCCAAAAGGATACATGCACCCATATGTTTATCGCAGCACTATTTACAATAGCGAAGATATGGAAACAACCCAGATGCCCAAAAATAGATGACTGGATCAAGAAGATGTGGTACATATACACAATGGAATACTATTCAGCACTCAAAAAGGATAAACACATGCAATTCACAGCAACATGGATGGAACTAGAAGGGATCATGCTCGGCGAAATAAGCCAAAATGAAAAAGAAAAATATCGAATGATCTCACTTAGAACAGGAATACAGGGGAACCAAATACAAGATTGTCAACAAGTGAGAGAGGGGGGAGGACTGGGGCTCAGAACGGGGGAGAGGGGAGCACAGGGGACTGTGGTGACAATTTACAGGTGAATTGGTGGTGGGAAACCTACAGGGAATATACAGTAATGTAAAAACCACAAATAAAAAAATAAAAATAAAAATTAGAATATTAACACAGTTTACTTTAGGCTTAAGGATTCCCCACTCCCCAAAATTAACAATGTAATGCACTGAATCATATATTGATTACCATTCATCTGATTTCTGTTTTTCTCAGGTTATCTCAAATTGTATATTTTACTTGTATTCCTGCCACTGAAGTATCAGGAAAAAGGCAGTCTAGACACTTCTGTGTACACATCTAAGGCTCTGAAGTTTAGCTAGGTTGATATTAAACAAGTATACACGAAGAAAGTATAGATATACTCAAGTATTTTTTTTTAAATCAAGAATTGTCTCTTAAGGTACTGAGATGTATTTGTAATGGGGGGGTCCCCAGGTAAACGGCGTGTTCCAGGTTCCCTGCTCCACCCAAGGGAGGGTAGAGCTGAGCAGGAGAACTAAGAAGCTGCAGGAGAGAGAAAGAGGAGGCTGGAGAAGGAGGAAGCAGGATGGAGCCAGAAGAGGCCCAAGGAGCAGAGAGACGTGTGAAGAAGCTGCACCGGCCTGGCCTGGTTGAGACAGACGTGGGTGAGAGACCCGTGGGGAGGTGACAGTGGCAACGTTGATCTGGATTTTGATTTTGCTCTTTTCCTCCCAGAGTTGTCTGGCTGTTTGACTCTCTTCTGTGGGTCCCGCTGGAAGGTGTTTCAGACTTGGGGCAGCTTTCGGGCCTTGCTTCAGGCCAATCCCACTTGGGTGGACTCTTACCCACGGGGTGAGGGGTAACTTTGGGTGCTTGATTTAGAAACTACACTCTTTGTCTCCTTTGTATTGTACACTGATTATATTAAAGTTTGTTTCCACTTAATCTTGTGTGTTTTGTCTTGATGTGGCGGATGGCAGAACCTATTCAGAACGGGCAGGTTTGGGGCTTTTGGGGTTCACCTCTCCTTGCCCTGTAACACACTGATGCTTAAACATTTTTTAAAGTCCTGAGTTTGATTTGCTTTCCTGTCCCTTGGTGTCATTTCCTGTTTGTGTTTTAACCTAAAACACTTCTGCTGCTGCTCTTAAACTCAGCTGTCCATCTTCACTCACCCTCAACCCTCAGCACCACCGCTGAAGCTGCAGGGGTGTCCTCTGTGCATCAGAGCTGAGCTCACAGCCCAGATGACTCGACGTTCCCACCTGCCTCCCATACATTTGTCTCTAACCTGTCCACAAACAGTCAGTAGGCTCACCAGGAGACTCAGCCACACGGCTCGCCCGGTGCCGGCAGGCCGGAGGAAGCAATAGCTGCTCCCTGGAGCTCGGCGTGGGGGCAGGAGCAGGCTAAGGCAGGTGCTGTTCCTGCCGGCTCCTGATTCTCCACTGGGCCAAGTGTTCACCTGAACTGGGAGAGAGACTCAAGCCCCCTGGAGAGTCTAGTAAGGTAAGTTAGAGTATTGGCAAGTTAAGAATATTTGTGGTATCAAGGTGAGGCTTTATGGGCCTCAGAGCCTAACAGAAGGAGAAAAGAACAATTTTTCATGCCCGGCAAGGACAGATGCCTTTAAATGTGGGGGGAAGGTCTCTCCATTTGGACCAGAACCACAGTGTCTGCCTACAGGCATTTTCCAAAAATGTGAGGAGCGCTCAGCCGCCAAGGAGCTGGCGGAGATGGCAGCCCAGCTGAGGCAGGACTGCCCCGGGAGCGCAGCTTTCTCCTGAGGTGGAGAGGAGCAAATCCACCAGAGGCCAAGCCCAGGGCGCTCCCCCGTCTCACTGCCCTCCATAAATATTTGCTGAATTTCTCCAGCAAATGACCTTTCAGCTCTGACCAGGGTGTCTGGCCTCTAACCCTCCTCCTTAGGAAAATGTTCTTCAGTGGAAAAACATTTGTTTCATCTCCTGAAGCGCTGCAGGGTGCCTGCCAGCAGCTCTTAGTGTGTTAGTTCAGCCAAGGACTCTCATTTGGCCTTTAGTGAGAGATGCTATTTTTCCACTGGTCTTTCTCTTTTATAACTTCATTGTGTTGCATCCACATGATTTCTTTTGTATTTTAATGGGCATATATAAATGGATATATATACACCTTTAATATACATATATGTAAAAAGTAGCCATAATATAAAACACATATTTAAAAATGTTTTTATAAAATAAAAACAAGACCAAGTAATTTTTTTTGAGGGGGTTAGTTAGCTCTGAAAATACCAATTTATCATTCCCAATTCGATCTCATCAGTAACCTTAGTGATTTTCCTTGACATAAATGTCTGCACTCCAAGGAAAGTTCATAAATGTGCTTTTTAAGGTGGCAGTTTCCAGAAACACTCACATGTTGGTAAATGACAAGATCATCCATCTTGTTGTTTAAACTGAGCAAGCTGGAAACTTTCTCAATCGTTTGTTTCTTCACGCATCCTTTCCAGCCCAGTTCAACGACTGAAACCTAAAGACACAACTGCCAGAAAACGATCAGCGATCTCAACTCTGCATCCACATGCAGTACCTTATTCCAAGACATTTGGACAATAGACATAACCACCTTAATTCAAATTCCTGCTGCTACACACACACACACACACACACACACACACACACACACACACATTTTCTGAACAGCTCCCACTGTGTTCTAAAAACGTGAGGCAGACCCAGCCCCACATTTTCCCTCATCACCTTCAGAGCCATCCTATGAGCCCGCAATCCCCTCGGAGCTGACCGCTGGCCCTCATGAGGCCCTGGGTGGCTCATCCCATCCACACCTCTCCAACGTCACTCCTAGCAAGATGGCCCAGCTGGTCCTGACTTAGTACCTTCCCATTCTTCTCCTCCAAGCCCTCGAGCCCTGACAAGTCATCAGCTCCAGTGTCGCCTCCTCCAAGGCCCCCTGAAAGTCCCTCTGATCACTTGAAATCTGGGTTGCAGTTAAGTATGGAACAGGGAAAACACCCACTGGATATCACTCTTGAGTTTAGTCCAAGGTACCTGTGTCTATTTGTGTAGACGTATGAGTGCATAAACACACACACACTGACACACGTCTGTACGCATGTTTGTTGACACAAACACAAATGTTTTCATGCATTTTTAGTGGCTACTTAAAGGTAAGTTCTGCCAAAAGAAATCCATTATATAAATTTTTGTGTAAGACAAATGATGGATGACACGCCTTGTGTCTCTCTGAAAACGCTGGTACGGTGATGACTGCAGTAAAAGAATAAATGGACAGGTCCATGTAAGCTGAGAACTTAAAGTAGTGCAATTATAAATAAGTGAAAAAAAATTAGCTTCCAAATTTCTAATAATTAGACCATATGTTTTGTGAAAAGGAGACTCTTTCCTAAGCGAATACAGTTGAATGTTTAGGTCTTCGAATTTTAATCGAAAGGGCTCAGGCAGGTCTTAGCTGGACAGTTCCCTGCCTCATGGATGGGAGACGCATTGATCTATCCCGGCAGTGAGACAGATAATGAGGCAGGGAAGACCACAGAACCCGGAGCTTTGAAGCATGTGCAGCTGCATATTAATAACGGCATCTGCTGTGTTCGGCCCAGAGTTCTGTGTCTGTGGAAAGTTGCATAACCACTGTCAAGAGATTTAAAAGGCCTCCATTAATTTGCAATGGCAGCAATTAGCAGCGATGTTTCTCAGCCTTGCTAGATTTCAAGCTGCCAGCGTCTGCTCATTTTTATTTGGACTTTTTGGAAACTTGCACTGTCATTCGGTTAATGTATATATAGATATATATATTAAAAAATGCTGTTTTGAGTAAAAATCTCTAGATGTTTCATATTTTAAGTGATATCTGAAGCCCTATAATTGACCCAAGTGGCAGAGAATGACCTGGTAAAGAAAAGGGGAAGTCAAGTCACACATAACAATGTTTAGAGACAGCAGGGACAATGGAGGTAAGTCTCTCTGCTGCCCAGCAGAGTCAGCCTCGCAGAAGTCCACTACAAAGGGAGGGTGGGCTCAGGGAGGCGGGCTGGAATCTGGGCTGCTAGGGAGTGTGCCTTCCTCGGCAGGGGCCAAGCCAGATCCTGAGGTCACCGGTTGCCTCCGAGGCAGGCGACGCCGAGTTAGACAGCGCTGTCAGAAGAGCGAGGCCACCAGGAGGCCGGGCACCAAAATGCCTGGACTTACCTGCCCCCGCGAAGTCAACACAGCAAAAATTCATCGACACATTCCCTTTGTGAGAATCTAGAAACGAAAGATTCCTGCAGCGGGAGGACACCCCAGACTGGAGGGCCCCCACGGGGAGACCCGTCGCCTCTCACGAGTCCCCGCCCCAGGGGGCGCCTTAGGCTCAGGGAGCGTTTCTGCGACTCTTAGCTTCTACCGGGAGGGGCGGGCTCGCCAGGCCGCCACCCCGAGGCACCGCTGAGAACCCAGCGTCTGTAAGGAGCCCCGGGACCCGCCGGGTCTGGCGTGGTGCGGACGTTCAGCGGAGACAGAGACAGCGGCTCAGGCGGGCAGAAGCGAACAGAGGCCCCCCCAAACTCCGACATACAATCAGCCCGTGATTCGGGTGTCCCACTGGTGCACGTTCAGCCAGAACAACTGAAAGCAGAACCTCCAGGAGAAATCGGGGCTCCCAGGAGGGCGGTCGAAACCGGGCTGCGAGCGATGCCCAGAGGCGCAGAGGCACCAGCGGCGTCATGTGCATCGCGGACCCCGCAGGGGACCAGGGGCCGCCATACTGTTCAACCCCAAACAGAGGGCGGTCCCACAAGCTGGAAGGGGGCGCATCAACCCCGAAGGGACTATTCTGAGATATGTGACAGGCAGCAAATGCACGTGGTTCCACGTGCCCGAGGAGTGGGGGATAATGCACAGAGCCAAGCAATGCAGTGGGAGCTGGGGCGGGGGGCTGGGGACACGGGGACTTACTGGGTACGAGGACACCCCTTTGCGTTCAACAAGATGCACGTGCCCCAGAATCAGATGCAGAACACTGGACCGACCTTTAACACCTGTTTTGTGAACTAAAAGGTGTTAAGGTAGAGCCGTTAAACGTTGTAATGTCAATACGGAAGTATAAAAAAGAAAAAATTGCACCCTTTTTCTCAATACTGTGAGACGGTTCACGGAAGTCAAACCGCAGACATAGTATTTTCTTACAGATCCTGGAGGGTGGAGTTCGAAGGACTCTTCTTATCCGCTGTTCTAAACAGCAAATCAAGAACAGGGCTCACTTCTGACACAGCCTTCACCATTACTTTCTATTATCGTCATAGTCACTTAAAAAAAAACCCAGAAACTAGGGGTTTCTCTGCGGACCTCCCATCTGGAGTGGGGTTCCCGGTCTTCTCCGTTCTGTGATCACCCCCTGCCTGTGACAGTCAGCTCCTTCCATACTGCACAAGGATCTTCCCCAGAGGGAAGGGCAAACTGCCTGGAGGTTCCTGGACAGCTGTGCCGCTGCACCCCGAGTGCGGAGAGCACTCACACTCGCCCATGCGTCTGCAGAGCAAGCGGCGCTGGCAGAGGGGAAGGCCCGGCCTCGCCTTAGACGCCCTGCACGGGAGTCTGCCGGCTGCAAGGTCAAACAGCCGCGCAGCGTGATCCCAGAGGCCTTGGCGGCCACACCCGGATAAGCCTCTCCAAAGATGGGGCTCAACCAGGACGACGCAGCAGCTCTGCCCAACAGACCTGTCAGTCACACTGGGAAGCCTTGGCTCAACTTTTGGAAAGAGCTTCCACCAGGAATAACCCTAATAAGATACCTGTGGAAATAATGGGGCCCTCAGTGGCAACGCCCACTTGAGAGTGATTCTGTGGCCCCTGCAGGAGGCAAGTCCTTGGACCTCCAGACCTGCCTTTCAGGGCGCTGCGCCCCGGCAGAATCAAGCGTGTGGACGGTCCCTGGCAGCTAAGCGAATTGCTACGATATAAATTTTGGTGATACCTTAACAGAAAATGGATGATGGAATAAAAGGATTTGCTCAGTTGGTCCCACATATGGAAAATCTTAATTGTAGAGCTCTTGGACACAGAAAATACATCTTCGCAGCAATAGTAATAAAGAGTTGGTTCTGTCTACGAAGATTGCACATGGCATCTGTTACTCAGTATTCAAAGGGCCTCCAGCATGCACAGATGGAAAAACAAAGCCCTGTTAAAAGTTGCATCATTTTAATGAAGTGCTTAGTGAGTACGGCACATTTCAAAAATTACAAAAAGAGTCATACTAGAAGAGCATTTGGTCAAATTTTCTAAAGACTCCACTCAGTTGCTTTACGTTCTTAAAAGCAAATGAACATTAACAACTTTGGCAAATTACAGTTCACTCCTAAGATTGGCAGAGAAGCCAGTCACAGCCCCTCAGCTCCATATTCCCCTGTGGGGACTCACTGCCTTCTTCTCTTTAGTGAGGTGACACTGCGTTAGAGCAAGGAGAAGTTCCCAGGGTGCATCCTTGAAAATCACCTGTCTCTATGCAGCAAGTTCACCACTAATTGTCCAATTCTGCCCTTTCAAGTTGCTGCCTTTGGTAGGAGATTCTTACCTAGAGACAAGGAAAATGTCTGTGTTTTATGTAGAAGGTTGACTAAATAAAATGAATTCTTGCTTTTTATTCCTGAGATGCCACTATAAACAGGAGAGCACTGATCAGGATTAATATTTGTATTCTTCACAATCAATCATTACACTTCAATCTTTTCTACCTATTATTGTATTTAGATGGGTTTTAACTAGTTGGAAAATATACCCATGCCTGTTATTTGTTTCCAGATTCATATTTTCAGATCACAGTTTACATTTTTATTTATTTTCCATTGAATTACTATTTTTCTACTCATCACACCTTGACAGACTTTTTAACAGGATAATTTTTTCTGAATTTTTCCTTTGGAATGATGATCTAGATATATGTCTCTACAGTGAAAGAAAATGAAATCTGTTATTCATGGAAAATTTATGTATTGCAATATCACCGAAGTTTATGAGCATTTTACTAATTCCTGCTGGGTTGCCTATTACTTCTAAGTACTCTGCATGACTAATCATTACAATCTCAAGGTGGATATGACATAAAAATTTTCACAAACTATAATTTAAATAAAAGTTAAGACAGTAACCAAAGATGATTACACAAGAGTTTTGATTAAAAGGTCAGGTGAAAATCTACATATTTTCATAAGGACATGGAACTTAAAAAACATCTAGAAATATCACCTAATGATATTAGGGCACAGCTAGTGAAATTCACTATGTCCCAAACTCTAGGGGACATCTGTGTCCTGTACCTGTATGATTAGGTAGGTGGCCAAATGGGTGGGTGGGTGGACAGACACATAATAGAGACAGATGACAGAATATGACTTAAAGAATAATGTCACAATAAGTAATTTCAGAGATGTTATAGATTTAAAAGAGGATGGTAAAGAAAAATACTAAATTGTACTCACTTGGGTAATCACTTGTTATGCTTTTTTTTTCTAATTTCTATTGAATGAAGTAAACATTTTACATGTTGCCTTTATTTAAGAGCCAATAAGAAAATCTTTAATTTGTAACTATAAACCGGATATTTCACAACTTAATTTTGATTCATATTGTTATATTTCATCTTGTTTTATTTGCCACCTTACTAAATACTTGATGGACAAACTAGAGGATTGTGATATGGGATGACAAATGCTCTCTAATTGAAATATTTCCTTCCTTTTATAAGTCATGCAAAATAAAAGCTAATGACTTCCTTAAGTTCATAAATATTTAGAGTATTGTGGTTTGCCTGTCTTTGATGATACAAGGAATACACATCACCCCTCCCCCAAAGCAGCTTGCAGTATAGGGGTGCAGAAAGGCCCCCAAATGTTTTTAAGTTGAAATGATACATACTAGTATGCCCAGTGTTGTGATTAAGTGCCTTTCCTTTTGTTACTGCAATCTATTTTATAACCTAGAAAATGACAGAGAAACTTGACAAATTTTCCAGTTACTAAGTCTGAGTCTCTGTTATGTGCCAAACGCAAGGAAAAAAATCTAAATGGATGTTGGGCTGGCACTGACCTCATGAAGCTGACAATCTACCATGAAAATAATTTCATGTCCATTACCAAGAAGACTTGGAGACTTAGCAGGTTAATAACTTTTCTGTTGCAAACTAAAAATATAATTTAGGGCATGCATGCTTTCAAAAGTCTTATACTGATACTATATACTCAGTGGTGATTACTCTTAATAAATTATTTATAGGCCAAAATGGTTCCAGCAAGGACACCCCTCCGCGGCTGCCTCCTCCCCTTAGCGGTTCAGACCCCGCCAGTCAGCCTTGGGGACTGCTCACCAGCTCTGACTCACACTCAAGTACCCAACTCAGAAATGATCCTTGACCTTTCCCTATTTGTCCAGCTAATCAGCAGAAACCTGCCTGGGGCTCCAGTGTCTTAGAATCACATGAGGTGACCATGTGATGAATCAGAGCCAGTAAAGGGATGAATGTCACCACGGCAAGAAAATTATCATCTGAAGCCTAAAGAACACTATCAAATTTCTAGCTCCTTCAGGATCAAAAGTTTAGTTTGCTGAGTCCAAATATAAGCAAATATATGGCAGATATGACATTTGCGGATAAAATTCAATTTATTATGGAAAAAGAGATCTGGGACAACACCTTAACCACAGAGGATGAGTAAACTAACTCCTTTAGATGCGAGACTATGATGACTTCACTTCCTGAAGCTTAAGGACAGAGTGCACATTCTTGTGCCCTGAGAAGTTTCCAAGATGTCCCTAGCACATCATCCCAACAGTGCCCCATGCGCCATCCATTCTGATCCTCTTCTAGCTCTAAGTCCTTCAGGTAGGTCATTAGATGTTGCAACGTGGGTGAAAGGCCACAAACCCTCTGAAAAGGTAGGACCCTATGCAGCTGAACATACAGTATTGCAAGCTATAGTCACCTCAAATTGTTTTAAACAAGAAACAAAGAAAATGAGAGACAAAACCAAAACAAATCCTGGAAATCTGACTGTAGAGCTGGGGCTTCCATAGCAGGAGGCCGTGGACAGGCAGCTGGGGAGGGGACACAGAGTTGCTGTGAGGGAGGATGAGGGGGCTTGGGGGTGGGGCTGAGCGACATCTGAAGTGCCTATCCCCTAACTCACCGGCGTGTTGCAAACCTATATAATCCCAATAAAAACTACAAAAATAACCTCCACAACTAGGCCTCCCTGGTGGCGCAACAGGTTAAGTCTCAGCACTATGAAGCTATCCGCAGCCACTGCAGCACAAGTTCGATCCCCGGCCAGGGAGCTTCCCGCATGGTGCAGCAGACCTCTCCTGTCTCCCCGCTGCTCCCCTCAGCAGTGTATTTCGTTGATCTGCCTGTTCTGTTCCCCACTCTGTCTCTGGTGAATCCTCTCACCACCCCTACACCTCTGGCTTGCACCCCAGTTCTTGTATGCATAAATAAATATTAAAAAAACCAAACCTCCACAACTGACTTATCACATGATAAAAGACCCATAATATGGTTTGTCATTATCAATATGATATAAGATGGCACTTTAAATGGGCATGTAGCTTACACTTTATTGCATTTAGTTTTAATTAAAAAAATATAACCATATATATATTTTTCCACAAAGCCTATGATTCAAAAAAATAAATGTGGTGTTGGTATGATTTATTTCCCAACAGAGTACTTTTCCCTAAAAATCTCTATTACCCTTCCTCCAGCTAGCAATTTTAAAGGAAAATGTTGTAGCTTTCTCTTGCTGTCTCTCCTAGAAATATTTCTAAAGTTAACTAATGCTTGTTCTTTGTAGTGCCATATAAGAATGCAGAAGGGCCAAAATCTTGAGATGTGTCAAATTACTTTTGGAAATAATGACTTGTTGCCATGGTAACTGGGACCTAACGAATCTATCACAAGCGCTCCGTCCAGGTATGAAATGAACTGCACCAGAGATTTGAAAATAGTGACTCAGGAGCCTGAATCAGAAATGAGGTTCATTATTCCCTTCTTCAAGTAGGAGATAATAGAGGAGCATCTGGCAAACGAGCCCCAGTCAGGTGCGTTTTACATTTTTTTAAGACCGTAGAGGACTCCCATGTATAGAACCGATTTTACGATAGATGCTTGTAGTACTTTGGAGGTAATCTTTCAACACGTGTCCTTTCTGATTGTATTTCTCCTATCACCTGACAGATACCAGGTGCCTATTACCCATACACAGGTAGAAATTTCGGGAGGGAGACAGGTCTCTGGGCTGAGCAGTATATTCTCGCACCCAGACTCAGGGCTGAGGTCTGTCCTAAGCGGGAGAGACAGGTGACCACACCCCTGGCTGTGGTGTGGGAGTTGTGCTCGCATGAGCCTGGCATGGGGGTGCAGGGAGAGTAGACACCCCCAGGAAGACGCAGACCCCCTGGCATGGGGGTGCAGGGAGAGGAAGACCCCCGCACAGGGGTACAGGGAGAGGCAGACACTCCAGGAAGAGGCAGACCCCCTGGCATGGGGGTGCAGGGAGAGTAGACACCTCTAGGAAGAGGTAGACCCCCTGGCATGGGGGTGCAGGGAGAGGCAGACGCCCCCAGGAAGAGGCAGACCCCCTGGCACGGGGGTGCAGGGAGAGTAGACACCTCTAGGAAGAGGCAGACCCCCTGGCACGGGGGTGCAGGGAGAGGCAGACGCCCCCAGGAAGAGGCAGACCCCCTGGCACGGGGGTGCAGGGAGCAGTAGGTGCCCCCAGGAAGAGGCAGACCCCCCGGCACGGGGGTGCAGGGAGAGGCAGACCCCCCAGCACGGGGGTGCAGGGAGAGGCAGACCCCCCGGCACGGGGGTGCAGGGAGAGGCAGACCCCACACCGCACGCCTGTGGCGAAGCCTTCCCAGTGCTCCGGCTCCCCGAGACGTCTCCTCTGCTCTCTAAATTGACACCGTTTCAGAGGCATCGTGCCATGTCAGGAGCTCATTTCACAAGTCAGAGCCCTTTGTGCAATGGAAGTCTAAATGGGCTGTTCGGGTTTCTTTAATGACAAAGTGTGAAGCTGAGAGGAAAATTAAATAGATGTGAAATCTCTGAAGGACAGACGACGGGCCCACCGCGCTCTTCCCGGCCTCCGAAAGGCCCTGCTGTGTGGCGGCCATGCGGATCCGCTCCAGCCCCACAGCTTCCAGGGGACAGTGGCCTGCATGTCGCAGCCACAACCAGTCGGCGAGACCAGCGTGGAGACCACAGCGAGGCGGCCACCCCCGGCCTCCGACGCCCTGGTCTCAGTGAGGGCCTCCACTGTGCCAGAAATGAGGACGCAGGAGGCAGTTAACTTCCTTGGCCAGAACCGATTTTACGCTAGGAGGCTGCGGTGCTTTGGCGGTGACATTTCAGCACGTGTCCTTTCTGATCGCATTTTTCCTATCACCTCACAGACACCAGCTGCCTACTGCTCATATACAGGTAGAACTTTCGGGAGGGAGACAGAGTGGCCCTGGGCTGAGCTGTGTAGTCTCGCAGCCAGCCTCGGCGCTCAGGTAGAAGGTGTAAACCTTCAGGAAGCGCCAACCACCAAAGACCTAGAGCCAGGGAACTGGGTGACCACACCCGCAGGCCTGGTCCTCATCTCTGCAGCAGCGACGCCGGAACTCAGTGTCACAGTCTCATGGCTTTCTGCTCAGCCCAGCTCCGTGTTAAAGGAAAGCAAATCAGCTCAGATGTGGAAACCTGCTTGACCTGAAGGAGCTTCCTGCCGGGGAAAGACCCAAACAGTCTGAGGCCACCTGGGACAGAGCACCCCGGACAGAGCTCAGCTGCTGCTGGCACCCCCAGAGCAGCGCTGACCTGAGCCTTGGGGCTCCACATAGCTTTGCTGGGAGGTAGAGAATCATGGGAGAGATGCGGATTAGGAATCAGCTGGGGGTTATTAGAAAAATTCGATGTTGGAAAGTTTTGTGTTTTAGGCAAGGAAATTAGCACTTGCCAAGCTCTGAGGTGCTGGACAGATGGTACGAAAAGATTTGTATTCTCCCCTGCACCCCCTCTCCCAAAAAAAAGGCTTGATGAGAAGCCTCCCTGGTGGTGCAAGGGGTTGAGTCTCACCGCTATGAAGCCATCTGCAGCCACTGCAGCACGAGTTCGATCCCCGGCCAGGGAACTGACCCACACGGCGCAGCAGACCTCTCCTGTCTCGCCGCTGCTCCCCTCAGCAGTGTACTTCAGTCAATCTGCCTGTTCTGCTCCCCACTGTCTCTGAGGAATCCTCTCATCCCCCCCTCAACACACCTCTGGCCTACACCCCAGCTCTTGTCTGCATAAATAAAGTCTTTTAAAAAAAAGATTGATGACTTTATTTTTCAATCTAGAGGATGGAAGAGTTTAAAATATAACCAAGTGAGAGAGAGAAAACATCCTATAGCTGGAGCAACGAGTTCTGAGCCAAAAGGTAAGTGTGAGGAGCACCTGATAAACGAGGATGTACAGTCACACAGAAGCTGAGTGATCCAGGAACATCTCCTGTTGGGCATTTGGAGAGGCCACCAACAGAGAGGGGGTGTTTTAAGAGTCCCAGAGGACATGCTGACTTCTATTTTGAAGTATGTTACACCTGTGGTATTTCTAGAATATACGAGAGATCAAGAATAGCTAAGTGGAATTTTAGAGAGGGGAAAAAATTAACAATTAGAGAGACGAGGATCTGTGGCAATCAAACCTATATGTGAGAAGACACTCTGCCTCTGATTTGGCATAGAAAATGAGACCTCTGTTCCAGTCTCGGCTTACAAACAGGGCACTAAATTACATTCTCCTACCCTCCCCAGAAAAAAAAAAAAAACAACCAGAAAAACCCAATCAACCTGTTTTCTTCATTCCATGATGGAACTGACATTGCAATAGTTACTCCCACAAAGAGGAGAGAGGCAAGGTGAGCTATAGGACACTGTGGCAAAAGGGGTGACAGAAGGGATGGGAATCCACCATTCGACAGTCATTTAGCTTCCACAGTCGGGAAAGGGGGCTCTGGGAAGAATTAAAAAGATCTATTTCAAACCTATCACAATTATCTAGAAAGTTTCAGAAAGAGCTATGAACAGGAGAGTGAATGGAATCACACACACACACACACACAAAAAAAAACTCACTTAGGAGAGGGCAGAAGAGGCAAAAATGATATAATGAAAAATAGCTGGCAAGATGGTAGATTTTAAGTCAACTTTTAGCAATAACTTTAAAGGCAAATGTGCTAAACAGTTAAAAGAGAGTCAAACTGGAAGCAAAAGTAAGACCATTTATATTCCATGCGAGAAGCACACATTACAGGGAATATACAGGGATTACATGGTCAGATGTTAATGCACCGAGTAAAACCACTCAAAACTAGCCCAAATACTTGGAACAGCAATAGTAATTCCAGACAGTCGATTCAGAACGAGGAAAATTATCAGGGATAAAGAGGGACACTGTGTAATAAAAATGAGTCAATTATCTTAGAAACAAAAACCTTACATGAGCAAAAACTTTAAAAGGAGATTCAAAATAGAGCAGGCAAAGAGTTGATGGAGGGAAGAAACAAACACCCACGAGCTCAGAGATGCCAGCATTCCTCTCTCAGGAACTGACAGAAAAATCAGGGGAGGTGAGAATAACTTTGATAACACTGTCACCAAACTCGACCTAAGAGCAAAGCAGAATGACTTTAGATGAAGACCTGTGACAAAATACAGAAGGACACACTGGTGGTTCACTCTATCATAGCACTGTTGATGGAGGGACCCACATTTTTTCACAGGTTTTATCCCCCAGAACCTCTTCAGGCTTTTGTAGGGAGGAAAGAGAATGTTCCCCTGTGACCTCAGCAAAGACACAAGAAAAAGCCATGATTAACCGTCTCAGATACTTCTCTCTTGGCAGAGATCATCTCCAGGGGCAAAGGAGAATAAACGCTTTCTCAGATTAAACAACCAAACACACAAAATGTATACCATTTTCATTTATAGACTGTCCAATAAAGATAATTCCATACCCAAATGCTTTCACTGGTGAATCCTACCAAACATTTGAAATAGTAGTACTGATTCGGTACTTCAGAGACATCAAAGGAAAATTTAATTCCAGAGTCATATCTCAAAGTAGAGTGTAAAAAATCTAAATATATTATGAAATCTGTCAAAATGATAATACATCACAACAAGGTGGGGTTCACTCAATGAATGTGAATTGATTTATTCAAAAATAAATCAATGTAATGCAACAGAGTATGGTACTAAATATGACTATAGCATTAGCTTCAAGAAAAGCATTGACTAAATTCAATATCCATTTTTTTTCGTAAAACTCTCAGACCACTAGGAACTGAAGGGAATTTCCTTAACCTATTAAAGACCACACATGAACACTGCTGGCTAATACAACTCACGGTGAGAGACTACTAAGATCTACAGCAAGGAGTTCTCTCGCCATTTCCATTAAATATCTTCCTGCAAGTCCTACCTCAGGTAATAATGCATGAAAATAATTTAAAAACCTATTCATTTGCAGATGGCATATGTTGAATGTGTCTATATGGGAAATCTCCAAGATTCAACATGAAAAAGTTCTCACTGTGGGAAATGGAATAGACAGCCAAGGAAGAAGAAAAAGCTAGAACAGGCCCCATCTAATTGCCACTGAGTCAAAGACGTTAGTACAACCTGGTGTTAAGTTCACTGTACATATGGATGGGTAAATAAGGAAACGGATATTTCTCTCGTGCCTGTGGGGGCTAGAAGACTGGTTTCTATCACAGAGCTCTTTTCTTCAAAAGCACCAAGAAGTGATGACAGCATCTCTAGTATCAGTCACAGCAAATCTAGCGCCCATGTCTGGGTTGCTGAGACTATTCTCCAAGGAAAGGAATCAGGGCTCCTTTGAAGAAATGGCTAGTTTTAGGGCTGGGGTATGGAAGAGACAAGATGAAGCTGAAGCTTCTAATAATATCAGAAAGTAGGTCTAAAAGCTATAAAAAGATGGAGATATTTCACGGTACGAGGGAGCCAAAGTAAAGATCACATCACCTGTGTCAGGACTCTGTTCAATAAAATATTGAAAAACAGCCCAGTTTCACCAGCGATTGAAACTTGCCCATTGGAGAGTAAGTTCAGTGCACCTCCCCACCAGGAGTCTGGGGAAGGAGGGGGTGATACTCGCTTCCTCGCACCGATTTGTTAAGTGTGGAGATGAGTGATGGGATTTTCAAGGAAACATTTTGCAAGATAAAAATATTCGCTATTATTGAAGCATCTGCCGTGCGCAACGCAGGCGTTCCTGTTCCAGAACACGCCTTTGATATCTCGTCATCAATGAGATGCCGCTCGAGGAAGGGATCTCTGCGGATTCTCGCTTTTGCAGTAAACACTGTTGAAAGCCCGGCTGACACTGAGGCACGCAGAAGGTGCCGCCTAACTAAAAAGACCTATCTGTTTGGGGAATAACAGGGAAAAAAGGACATTTCAGTTTTCATGTCCACACAGAGCCCTTGAGGATGGGACTCTATTTCCCTCCAGTGGCGCCATGAGCCTGCAAACCACTGGGCAGGGACGCAGCAGTGCGAGGCAAACGTGCCCACTTCCACTGCGCCTACGTGCTCAGGACACCGTGAAATAAAGCAGGCCTGCAACACCAGGGCGCTTGGGCATCGTTCTCTGGAGGCGTTAGAGCAACTTTCCAGAGAAACCAGATGCCACTCAGAGAGGTGGAGAGAGATTTAATTGTCACGCCGGCCGGCCCAGTGGGAGAGCTCCCAAAAGTCTGAGCCCCGAATAACAGGAATGGTGAGGTTTTACACAGTTTGCCTGAGGAAGCCTGTCACCCTGTCCATCATAGATGTTATTGTCTGGGAAGGGGGTCATGTAGCCACAGCTGCTACTGTGGACAAGCAGCACAACACAGGACTGTTCCCAGCAACTTCCTGCCTCAGCAAGTAGCAGAACCCAAGCAGCTTCCTGCTTCAGAGGGAGATGCATCTCCTCAGCTACCGGGGTGGGGGTGGGGGGGTAGGGACTTAGCCTTATGGGGACACCACGGGGACTGAGAAACAGAGCCAATGGCGCTGGGTCAAGCATGCTTTCTTGAACATCAGGCCAAATCCACCCCACTACCTGTCACATTGTCTCCTGTCTCCACACCACACTCTTCCACCCCCGCCTCAGGCGTGCTGGACAGAGCAGGTGTTACTCAGCGTTGCTCTGACTGATGAATGAAACCTATGTGGGCCAAGCATCACTATCATTTTATATGAACTTCCTCACTGAGCACCCAATATAGTAACATCCCCTAAAGTGGCCAGTGTGAAGTTACAAGTGCATCTGGGAGCGTCAAGTTACACGAGCCGGACAAATAAAACTTAGTTTTGATCTTCTCACTGACAGTCTGCTGAACGAGCACCAGGCACCTGGGTGTGGGCTGGGCGAACAGCTTTGTAAATGGAAATTTTTTTTTTCCAGGTGCCTACGATCTTCAGGATGTGACCACCCCATGTGACTGTCTGCGACTTGATGGGACGCTGCCCCCACCCCACCCTCTCCAGAGATGGGTGGAAAGGTGCCCCAGGAGTCACCCCAATATTCTTCTTAGTACCTGAGCCGTATGCAGTGGTGCAATTCCCCTGCTGTGTGTTTATTTTAGCTCCGGCACATTTGTTTTGTTTTGACAGTGAAATAGTTGCATTTAAAATAAAACTTTAAGTTAGGCTTTTATGAAAAGAGAAAACCAACACGAAGCGAGGTGAGAAATCTTTTCTCTAAATTAATGCTGCCTCTGAAAACAGGAGACCTTGAGTTTTCTGTTTATAATTCTCACTTTCAAAGTGATGATCTTAATCTGACTGAAGAAAATTCTCGGTCACCGTCTCATTTTTTTTTCAAATATGCATGTTTTGTTATTTACTAGTTTCCCAGCCCTTGTCTTTGCTGCTCTGCTTATTATTCATCACCCATCCTTGCCCACAATGTACACATTGCTAATTATACCTTGCCTGCTAGATCTTCACCTTGAATTCTATAATTTGGGGCCCTATAAAAAGAAACCCTGGCAATCCTTTTAATTAGGTAAGTCTGCTCTGTGCCTGAAAGTGCAACAGGTCATGTGCCCGGATGTACTAATTACCTTCACCGCCCCTGCTCACACTGTTTCCAACCTGCCGGTGCACAAATTTTTTTTTTTAAAAAAAAAGGAAACCATTTCTCTGCTTTTCTTTCCCCTCAGAAAACTGTCATAATATGTGGGCTCTATCATAACAAGATGTTTCAATACCATTTGCCAGAATATATAATAAACACGCAAATCCTAGAATGAGATTAGCCGTCCTCAAGATCATGCATTAAAGGTGGATTCTCCAGGTCTGTCTTCCCATCGCGCCTGTCATCCCATTTTCTAAACAAGTCTTATTCGGCCATTTAAACCAATTAACTTTTTTCTAAATCTATAAATTTAATTCTGACATGTTGTGTTCTTAAATCTCATCTGCACTTAATTTTTTTTTCCAGTGTTTTTTTCCATTTGGGCATACTGGTTTACTCTCTCGTGCTTGGTTTGCACATGGCCCTGTTTCCCCTGCAGAGGGCCAGGCTGGTCTGGCCCGGGAGCGCTTGGTGACTGTCACATCTCTGTGCCTCAGTAAGCCCCTCCCAGCCAGCATTCATCGTGCTGACCTCTGGGGCGACGTAAATCAGGTCAGGCGCTCCCTGTGTAAAGCAGAGCCCGCTGCACCTTGTGTCCCCTGAGGTCTACCTGCAGCAAGTCTAGTGCTCCCTACACAGCCCCCCTCACTCCTCATACCCCTCACACCCCAGCTCAGGGAGGTTTCCTGACCTTTGGGCTTTAAAAATGTGGCCTGTTCCTTGGGCCTCCCTCATGGAGCAAGCAATCTGCGGCCACTGCAGCACAAGTTCGATCCCCGGCCAGGGAGCTGACCCGCATGGTGCAGCAGACCTCTCCTGTCTCCCCGCTGTTCCCCTCAGCAGTGGATTTCAGTGGATCCACCTGTTCTGCTCCCCACTCTGTCTCTGGGGAATCTTCTAACTCCCCTCCCCCACCCATGGCCTACACTCAACTCTTGTATGCATAAATAAATCTTTTTTTTTTAAAGGTGCCCTGTTCCTGCTCCTTTTTTCTCACAACTGGTCTTGGAAGAGGCAACTGGCTTCCTGCTTGACAGTGTGACTTCCCTACCCTGAATCTTTGGGTTTCCTGCTCTAACAAGTATCAAGCTGCAGCCCTAAGATTTCCTATTCTTATTCTTATGATAATTGTCTTGTTTTCTGCACACACTGACTTTGTTTTATTAATTTCCTTCTGAAAACGCATTTTTTTTTTTTTTTTGCACTGAGCTTTCGGAAAGTGATTTTTTTTCTTAGTCTTCTTTTTTAATGGGAAGCCTGTGTCTGGATTCTGAAAATCTCTCCAAAGGACATTTTCAACCTTGACTCTGCAAGGAGAGGGGATTCGCAAACTCGGGCCATGTATTTTTTTTTTTTATTGATTATTTATGTTGTCTACATTGTGTATTCCCCTTGGGTAGCCCACCACTGATTCACCCATGACCCATCACCATAATCCCTTGTGCTCTTTTCTACCCCATTTTGAACCCTTATCCTCCCCCTCCCTCACTAAGTGACCCTCTCTTGTTTGGTTCCCACATATTCCTGTTATAAGTGAAACCATTTGATATTTTTCTCTTTCTTTCTGGCTTATTTCACTGAGCATGATCCCTTCCAGTTCCATCCATGTTGCTGCGAATTGCATGTGTTTTATCTTTTTTGAATGCTGAATAGTATTCCATTGTGTATATGTACCACATCTTCTTGATCCAATCACCTATTTTTGGGCATCTGGGCATCTTGTTTTCAAGCCTTAGCTATTGTAAATAGTGCTGAAATGAACATATGGGTGCATGTATCCTTTTGATTAGTGTTTTTGTGTTCTTTGGGTAGATTCCCAAAAGTGGTATTGCCGGGTGGTAAGGAAGCTCCATTTTTAGCAGTTTGAGGAATTGCCATACAGCTTTCCATAATGATGGACTAGTTTGCATTGCCACCAGTAATGTAGAAGAGTTTCTTTTTCTCCACATCCTTGCCAGCATATGTTGTTGCCTGTTTTTTTAATGTGTGCCATTCTCACTGGAGTGAGGTAGTACCTCATTGTGATTTTGATTTGCATTTCCTTGATTATAACTGATGTTGAACATTTTTTTCATATACCTTTGGTCATTTGCTTTTCTTTTTTGAAGAAGTGTCTTTTTAGCTCTTCTGCCCATTTTTTGATTGGATTGTTGACTTTCTTTTTGTTGAGCTGTGTGAGCTCCTTGTAAATTTTTGTTATCAGTCCTTTATTGGTTGTATTGTGTGCAAAGATTTTCTCTAAATTAGTAGGGTTGCCTGTTTGTTTTGGTTACTGTCTCTTTTGCTGTACAGAAGCTTTTTATTTTGATGTAATCCCAGCTGTTTATCTTTTCCTTCACTTCTTTCATGTTGGGGGATGTGTCTTTAAAGATTTTGCTGAGATGTATATTGTATAAAGTTTTGCCTATATTTTCTTCTGTAAATTTTATGGTTTCAGGTCTTACATCCAGGTCTTTAATACATTTTGAGTTGTTTTTTGTGCATGGTGTGAGGTAGTAGTCAAGCTTCATTTTTTTGCATTTAGCAGTCCAGTTTTTCCCAGCACCATTTGTTGAACAAGCTGACTTTGTTCCATTGCATATTCTTTGCTCCTTTGTCAAAGATTAGTTGACCATAGATACGTGGATTTATTTCTGGGTTTTCTATTCAGTTCCAGTACCATTTTTGTGTGTCTGTTTTTGTTCTAGTACCATGCTGTTTTAATTATTATGGCTTTGTAGTATAGTGTGAAATCTGGGAGTGTAATCCCTCCATTATCTTTCTTTTTAGTCAGGAGAGCTTTAGCTATTCGGGTTTTTTTGTGGTTCCATATGAATTTCATCAATATTTGTTCTATTTCTTTGAGGACTGTCATTGAGATTTTTATCGGAATAGCATTGAATCTGTAAATTGCTTTCGGTAGGATGGCCATTTTGATAATGTTAATTCTTCCAATCCATGAGCAGGGGATGTCTTTCCATTTTTTTTGTGTCCTCCTCTATTTCTTCTATCAGTGTCTTATTGTTTTCTTTGTATAAGTCTTTTACCTTCCATGTCTTTAAAAGACACTTTTCCAAAGAGGAAATGAAAGTGGCAAACAGGTTTATGAAAAAATGTTGAACATCCCTCATAGTCAGGGAAATACAAATCAAAACCACAATGAGATACTACCTTACACCAGTGAGAATGGCACTTATTGAAAAAACTGGCAACAACAAATGTTGGTGAGGATGTGGTGAAAAAGGAAGTCTCCTACACTGCTGGTGGGAATACAAGCTGTTTGACTACTTTTGATGAAATCCACCACTTAATCTCTGACATATACTGATTACTCCAAGCACATATCAGTAAGAACTTAAGACTTCAGAATTCATAAGTTTTAAAATTTCAAGTAAGCCAGGTATTTGGTTTCTTGAAATATTTAAGAATTCTAAAATTAAAACCCTTATATCCCACTCAGAAAGCAGGCACTCTTAAACATAACATCAATCCACTCAATCCATTCATCGCAGGGGCTGTCAAAGACATCACTGAAGTAAATGCCAGGTTAGTTATGTGGGTATTCTCACGCTAAGCTAATGATCTCTTTAAAATAAAAATGAAGGACTGACATGCATCACTGGTGTGGGTATCATTTTGTAACATATGAGGCATAAAATCTGAGACAATAGCGCAGAGATATTTCATGTAACAGAAATGAAAAAGGCATCAATAGTTGAGATGGTGTCTTTTAACTATGACATTACAGAATAATTTTTAATGTTATTCCAAGGTGGTTTTAAACCATACTTCTCATCACAAGCTCCAGGCCTCCACTCCCATACCCATGAATCTTGTTACTATGTAAACACAGTAATGTGCCACTTTGAGAAAGGATATAAACCCACTAGGCATATGTGATCCCCTATAATACATGGATACAAGTATTCAATTTCACTCCTGAGTGGTCACTGCAAATCATAAAATAATTTCTTCCAAAAATATTTATTGAGCTTCTATGTACCAGAATCCTTGTTCATTTATGAATATACAATGAATATGATGCCGAAATGTCCACTGAAAGAATCTCTCATCTAAAGGTACATATAAACTTTTAAACATATTGTGGGATAAAGTCAATAACAGTGATAATGTGGGTGTTATTTCCATGATAGTACTAACAGGTCTTTTTTTAAGATGAGAAGATGAAAGCACCAAGAGCATCGGAATTATCTGGCACCATCCTGAGCTCTGGTACCAGATATAAGTCCGGAGCTATTACAATACTGTCTCTTGGAATGTTACAATACCCTCGGCACTCAAAGGGGCCTTTTATCTCAGCTTGGAGATTCAGGTACTTTCTGAACCTGGGACCACCCAGAGAAATTAGGGCATTAGAAACCAACAAAGATCTCCCCCAGTTTAATATGGGAAAATTTTAAGCCTGGTTTTATGCTCCAAGGCATGAGTCCCATGGTGAGAAATTAAAGATGATGAAGAGAGAGTGGTTGTAAACAGCAGAAAAATTGCATCAAGTATAAATGAAAGTAGGAGCAGAATAGAATGGAGAGAACAATTATCCTAGCGGTGAGTTAATTTGTAAAAACATATGGGACATTTAGAAAGATTTCTTTCTTTGCTTGGGTTGTTACATCTGAATTTACACCATTTTTAATGGGTAGTCTGTTGTTTTACTTAACCTGTTAACATCTGGCATGTCAATTTCTTTTAAATGGTGTCCTGCCATGTACTCCCATTCACTAAAGGATAATGACCTCTGCTAGATTCCTCTGGCTCCTGAGCGGCGGGTCTCATTACCTGATTCAAATAATTCTCTCAAATACAGCTTCAGGATAATATTTGCTAGCTCAAAGTATAATTTGATCTTGAGAACTGAAACTAAGTTGACAGTGATTAATAAAAGGTAAAGCACCTTGAAATTAACCACAAAAATACGAGTTTCCCCTTTGATACCTGATTGTTAAAATGACAATCCTCACAGAGCTGGGGTAAGAGGTATTGATGACCATGTTCAAACTACTGTTCTCCAGCATCAGGCAGAGCATTATTTCCTGCTTAATTTGGACATCAACACAGTCACAAATAAAAAAGGTCCTCTCTTCAGCAGAGTGTAGCTCAGACTGATCTCGTAGATTTTAGCTGCAGTACTGTGTTAATACATGTGAGAGAAAGACCCAAATGCTTCAATATTACATAGTCTATAATTTAACCCACCTTAGAGCTATTAGTGGGGCTTATAAAAAACAGTGTGAGGCACAGGACACATGCAGGCGCTGATGAGTAAATAAAAAACACTAGGTCACCAAAGTGTCCACCTTGACCACTCAGAATGTTCCATGATTGTATTCTTTTCAGTTCAGGAATCAGAAATTTAACCACATGAAGACCATCACTGAGGAATTCGCAAGTAACACCTTTCTTTATTCTACATATTCTATTATCCTGACTCTAGATTTGGGGGTACAAATTCTCTAAGAAATTATTTCTTCCCTCAAAGAACTTTCTAAGACATCATCCATCATACGTTCCATGAAGTAGCAGTTCTATTACGATTAGAAACGATATGTTTTACCACAAGACTGCCTGCACTTTTTTGCAGAAGCATGGACAGCCAATTCTCAGACTTCTTACCTATGTATGTGAAGATTAAGCAACTAATATACTGCTGTTATTGGGACCCAGGCTCCCCAGGTCAGAAAAGGGAGTGAGAAATATGGATAAGAGGGGTTCTACATGGAATTTACTGTTTGCTTGGAGTTAGAGATATTGTGCCGACTTCAGTTTTCAATATGTAGTAATAATGAGTGATCATATGTGTCTAAACCTCCAATTAAATGTATGTTTCTGTGTACAAATAGTCATTCTATTTGCCAGATTTATCAACATATTAACACCTAGAAGCCATTATAGCCCAGTAGAAGTAAGCTAACCCCAAAGCCCTGATCTTGGTTTCAAGATTTTGTTTTCCACCAAAAGAACCTCGGAGACAGGACAGATTTTGGATCAGCTGGGAAAAGAGAAATCGATTCTTAAACACATTGTTCCAAGTGGTAGTGAAGTGCTCAAAACTGAATGGACACCTGCCGCCAGGGTGCAGGAGTCAGATTGAAGATGCTACCACTGGTCGAATCTGAGACAAATCATAAGAAAATGAGATTAATGAGTTGTATCTCATTCAGTAAAATAAGGATAAGAGTTTCATCATCTAACTAATGAGTTAACATGGTTAACAGGTTCTACTCTTGCAGCAGAAGGGACAGAAGCTTCCTCTTTTCTGTGGAAAGCTAATAGACATAGAAGTAGAAGGAATCATATAATTAGTAAAAATCATTTGGTAATTATTGCTATAGTAAGTAAAGCAAAAATTACCCACGGATGGTAAAGACTGAAGCAGGAATTTTGAGCAAAAGAAGATTTTCAGTTACTCCACAACTTATTTACAAAGAAAGAATAATGACTCCTCAGTGGACAATCTTGACACAACCCATCTTAACCAGAGTTGACATGGCCCGTGAGAAATCACAATCATGGAGCAAGTTGACCTCGTATCCATGAAATGATGTGCTGAAAAGAACACAACAGACTTCTGGATCTTCTTGCCAACAGTACAACTAAATTGAAAGATTTTCCACAAATAGATGGTCATCATTTTTGCTATATAAAATGAAGAACTCTTTAAGACAATGAAAGGAATCTGAAAACTGATGTCAAAGAATAATCTGGAATCTTGCTAGGAGGGACAATATAGGGACGATCGGTAAAACCTGTATAAGGTCTGCAGATGAGTGGGTAGTGTTGCATACAAGGCCTCTTTCGTGATTAGCATACAATTGTTATGCAAAGAACATCCTTATTTTAAAGAACATGAACATATATAAAGGCAACAATTGTGCACAGATTCTATGATGCCTCCCCCCCCAAAAAAATAGGAAGTATACTAATATAGAGATGATGTAAGAGAGAAACTGGTGAAGGTCACCATCTGGAGAATGAGATCAACATGATATAGGAATGTTTTGTGCGTTTCTTGCAACTTTTCTTTCCCCTGAAATAGTTGTGTCCAAATAAAAATTGAAATGAAAATTATGTCAGTGACCACATGGAACCTCTTAGAGACTGAATATGAGATTGAGCAAATAAACAATACTGAAGGTGCTGCAGTCTTGAAAAATATTGCTTAGCTACTACTGCTAAAATACCTATTGAGTAACGACATGGGCCCAACTCAATAGTCAGAAATCTCGGCATTGTGGCTTTATCAGTATTTGCACAGCTGTAAAAGTAGGTTTTCATTTACTTCCAGTCCAAGCTATATCTACACATATTCTTTAGGAATACCCTGGAAGGGCGTTTGGCAATTGATATTCAGACATCCTATCTTGTGCCAAGTCAGATTCTAACGTAAAACCACCAAGCCTTGCTGGAATAGTTAGCAAGGTTCATGATTGCTTGAGGGCCACAGACGGCTCTAAATAGTGCCATAAGCACATAAATGAAGGTGAGCTATTTGGAAGGAACGATCACAATACATATCAGACTAATAATTTATCCAAGGAAAATTTGATAGCTGCACACAAAATGTCTGAAAGGATAGAAAATACTAGTTATGATCTAGAAATATCTGTCATAAGGTAAATATATAAAAAGGGAGTACTATTTTCATAGCGAGATTGAGAAGAACGCAGATGTCCCTAGTTGAGGGCTGACTGAGGGAGAGAGGGCATGGAAGTCTCTGCACAGTGAACAGGAGCGAGCACTGACAGCGGAGCCTCGGTGCCAGGCTTGTTTTGACACGCAGGAGCTGGGTCGTGCTGGTCAGCCCACTTACTCCTCTTTAAGTCTCTGTTCTCCAGTCACAAGATTTTCCCCAGTGTTAAGAGCGAAAGCGTATTTGTCATAGGGTTTTTGTGGGAGTTGGATACCGACAGCAATGCGGCAGCATGCCTGGCATGAAAGTGATGCAAAATCCATTGCTTTCTTATTAATTTATCATGACTCAGTGTTATACTCCGCAATTATTATAGTCCATGCTATCTACCTACATATTATCCATTTATTAATTTTATTTAATAACTATTGTTAATATAATAGGTTTCAAATAATATTGTGTACATATTCATTTTAAAAATGACTCTGAGTGAATACATAGCAACTTCATAATCAGGAAATAAAGGGGTCTCATTTACCTTAAGATCTCTGTCCTGACCACTTCCTGCCTACCCTTTATCTTGATCCGATGTCAGCTCTTATTGGCCAGAGGAGCTGGGGCTCATTCACCATCACCCCAAACACTGGGAGTGGTGGCACAGCACCAGAGGGCACCCTCATATACCCACCGCACAGACTGCTCTCCTTCTGGCCAAATAACTGATTTGTTTTATGCAGGTGTTGAATTTTAAGACTCTCTCTCTTTCATATATATATATATATATATATATATATATATATATAATTATAATATTATAATTATATATAACATATAAATATATAATATATAATATATAATATTTAAATCTCCATTCTATTACTTGAACATGGCATGCGAGATTTTTAATATATTGATATTTGCACTGAAGGAGTTTTTAATTAAATATGTACAATGCTTATGTACCTTAGATGGGGAACAAAGGCATTAGCTATAATAACTTGTTAAATCAAAAAATTTGGGCTTTAACATAAGTTGTGTTTTATTAAAGTACAAACATTAAATTAGCAGAAAATGATACCATGCTTCATGTAAGGTGCTACTGAGGGTAAGGTACCCCATAACCTTGTGTCTTCAAAAAAAATCGAAGTAAAAGTGATTTCTTATTCCATTTACTGTAATGCCTCCTAATGCTTCAGAGATACTAAAGATGAAAAACAAACAAACAAACAAAAACCATCCCAAAACAACAAGCCCGGCTTTAGATTTGCCACTATATTTCCATCCAGACTGTGTTTCTTAACCTTGTTATTATGGGAGTTACTGCATCAAATCCTCTGAGATGCATTGAAATGAGGTTTTCTTCTGGTTTTAATTATTGGCTAGCAGCACCATTTACATGCAATTCAGTGAGTGCATGTAAGGAAAAGGGTTAAAACCCTGGAGGGGCCTGCCCTAGCGCGCCCCGCCCATAATTAACCTGAAGGGCTCATCCGACTTGAAGTCCAGTGTTGCTTTTCTTTCCTTCCTGTTTCGAAGCCTATAAAGCCGCAATCTCTGCACAAATATTTTTCCTTCCCTACCCAACTTACACCGCTGCTTAATGGAGAGTCAATAACCTTATTGTGAAAATTGATCGAGATCGATAGTGAGCAGATGGGGGCTGGGGGCCGGCAGCCCTCCTGGGCAGTGCTGTCAGCGCCGGCTCAGGCCGCATCCTGAAAAGCACATGGCCCCACAGAGGAAGCAGGGGCGGCCCTGCTCAGACCAGCCTCAATCGCCTCCTGCTTGAGACCATTTGGCAGCTCCGGGGAAAGTTCTCCGCTGAACCCCCTCTCTGAGCCAAGCTATTAGAGCGCTAATTAAAGAAACGGCGCCAAAGACACGAATGCTGGGAGTCTGGGGTAATTGGCGACAAAAAAGACAAGGCTGAGACGCGTCCTTCTGTCTGCTGTTCCTGATTAGCTGTAATTCGAGCGCCGCTATGTCCCCGCACGCCCGGGCTGGCGGCGCCCGCTGCATGAATGGTTCTCATGTGCAAAGGGGAAGCTGCGGCTTTATTGTGTATTTAATTCTCCGGCCCCCCTGGCATCAACAGGGTCCACACCACCTTTTCTGCGCACTTGATATGACTCATTAAAAATGAGGAAAAAGAGAGAAAGAAAAAAAATCACCCAATGAAACAAATAATATGGTTCAGGAGAGGCTGCGGGCAAGGCCTTGAGGGAGTAGGGGGTAACAGGCTGCCTGGAGACTCTCCAGGCCCGGGCACCCACTTCTCTGCTTGCTTCAAGAAGGAGACACTTGTGCTGGAATGGACCTGTCTGGCAGAGGGAGAAGCAGTGGACTGGGGTGGGGCCAGGGACCTGATCTCGAAAGTTCTGAATAGCCTCCCCGCCACCAGCTCTCACTGCCCTGATGCCCTGCTTCTGCCCCTCCTTCCACTAGCTCAGGGCCCCAGTGACAATCTGCTCTTGTGTCCTACTTGCTGGAGAGAGAATCTGAGATCAGTGAGGTGGCGCATCTCCCCAAGCCATCTGTGAAATAATCAGAGAGTTCCGATTTTTAAATAGGAGGAAACAAGTTTTAAAGCGGAGCCCGGCAAAGTGTTCCTGCTACGGATAAACCACCAGTGAATTCGGGAGCCACCGCTTCAGCCTCGATGCTCCCGCTGCAGGACAGAAATCAGGAAGCGTGACCCTGAGCAGGCTCCAAGGCGACAGTTCTGAGTATCTGAGCACGCGCTGAACATCTACAAACTGAATGTCTATTACCTTAATCACTGCAAAACTTCAGTAAACAGAATAGTATTAAATAATGCAAATTCAATTCTTTGCAATGCTTACTGTTTCCTCCATCATAGTAAACGCCAGTTGCTATAGAGGCAGCCAAAGGATGCTGAGAGGATCCAAGGTCACCCCAAGGACAATGTGAGAGCAAGCCCGCCCCTGCAGGCAGAACACACCCGCCCAAAGCCGGCGCTGAGATCTGTTCAGGAGGTTCACGTGATAAGCTTGGGAAAACAACAAAGGAAAGTAAATATTCAAAGCTGGAAAAGAACTCTGAGTTTGGCTTATTTACCAGAATTCATGGTCTTCGAGATAGTTTAGTTGGAGCTGGCAAAGAGGCTTTCTCGAAAGCTCAGAGTTCAGCTAACAGAGTTCAGAAGAGAAGGCGCAATTTTGCAGGCACGGGCGAGAATCACTTAACAGGCTGGAGGCGAATCCTGAGGAAGGGGGGAAGCGAGTCTGGGTACACCACGGGGAAGGGTCAAAGGAAAAAGATTGCAGCAATGGGGCCAACAAAACAGCAATTTAGGAGAAAAGAACATCTAGGACTTTTAACTCTCTTGCTGTGCTTTTCTCTCCCTCCTCTTTGATAGATTCAACCGTTTAGTCTCCTCTTGTCTTTGTAGCATGGAACCATTTTTTGGAGAAAGTGTTGTTGAGGAAACACAGGTAAGTGTGAGCTCTCTAGAAGACAGCACCAAGACAAGCAAGTCTCAGCACTTCCGCTGCCAGAGCCCGGTGGACAGGGCGTTCGGTCCCGCCAGAGACGCAATGGGCAGAGGACAGCGGCGGAGCTTGGTGGTGAGGGGGCAGGACTAACACCTGGATGATGTAAGCAAAGGCTGAGACAGCTTTCAATATAGAAATTAAGGGCAGCAAGTCAGGAGCACAGCTTCAGGAGGTCTGCCCCCATCCCCTCAAGTTCAGCAGAACCGCCGCCCCATTCCTTTGGCTAATTTGCACATTTTTCACTTGCAACTTCCTTTTTGTTTTTACAAAGGTAACGGTGGTGATATTGTTGCTTGTTTGAGGAGTCCAGGATCTCCCCTGGCAGGTGTTGCTACCACAGGGCACCCACAGCCTGGTCCACTGAGCACCTGGCACATTTGCTTTCAACGGGAAGGCTGCCTCTGGGACTCTGCATCGCCACCTCAAAGGGAGAGCGCCCCCTTCTGGGCAAGGCGCATCTTTCTTCCTCCACCCTGGACCTCAGGGGGCTACAGATCTCAGCCTAAATAGCACCCGGGTAACTGAGGCAGACCCCCTTGTCTCCTGAGTCCAGAGACCCTGAGTGTGCCCCTCTTAAACCACGCGGAGCTGGACTGACCTCAGCGGCACTGTGACCACACGGGGCAGCTGGGAAGCTGGCAAAGCCAAGTACCCCTGGGAGACCTGCCCTTGGGCATGCTGGGGTAAGCACAGGGGTCCGGACGCCAGAGGTGGCAGGGATGTGCTTGCTGCCACTTCTCCGCCTCCCAGTGTCAGGGGGTGAGTGACTGAGCACCAAGGGTCTGTGACATTGCACGCCGCCCCCCGAACTGTGCTGTAAGAGACACCAGGACAGGCCCTTCCTTGTGTTTCCAGTGCTTGCTGCCACGCCTTGTGGGTGCTGTGCACTTGACAGGCGCTTCTTAGGTTGTTAAAGGCCCATTGAGTGAAGGAGGAACTCAGTGCCCCCCACATGTGCGTAGTGGGCGGCAGGCACTCGGAGAGCAGGAAGGCGCATGCAGACCGCACAGAGGGGCTGCTGGCGGAAGCCGGGTGCTGCCTGGACGCTGGCAGAGGGCGTGGAGGGGGCGGGGTCTTTGGGGAGCAGGTTTGTGCCCTGCGCTCTCACCCCCCCACACACCGGGAAAGCAGGATTGCCCAGTGGGAGTGGAGTGCGCCGGCGGGAGACGTGAAAGGACGCACGCGGAGCTCGGGCCAGCCGGCGACGCACCGCGCTGGACAGACGTGTGCAGGACAGCGTGGCCACAGCAGACACAAGAACAGCTGCGTCCACAAGAGGGTGGCAGCCCGGCGGCACTGCCTGAGCTGGGCAGTCACCTGCCTTCCGTCTTCCCTGCCCAGTCTCCGGCGCTGGCCCGAGACGGTCAGTGAGTCTCTGATTATTTGCACCCCTACCTGCTAACAAATACATTATTAGATAACTGTCAGACTCATAATGCCTTCTATTTGGACCGCTGTGTTTTAGCAAGAGTGTTTGTGCGTAGTCGGAGAACAAGCCCTGAGCAGAGGGGACACGGAGACAGGCAGGGAAATTGAGTTCTAGGCTATTCAACAGCCTGCAGAGTCACAAAGCAAGAGAGCGGCCCCAGCCAACTAGAATGCGTGAGTTCTCCAGCTCGGACACAGTAGAGTGTGTCTTCAAGGTGGGTGTGGGCAGAGGTGCTCAGAGCCAGCACTGCCCTCGTCTTTGGCGGTCCAATATGGTCAAGCTTAAATGCTGTTCTAAGCAACACATCACAGCGTAACAAAACATTTACCAGCAGGATTAGATGTGCATAAATCTTAAACATTTAGACAGATATTTGAGATCAATGCTCTAGGTTAAGATTAATTTCAGAGGAGACTATGCCAAAGTAAAATGATGAAAACAGGCTAATGAGACAAGATCGCTAAGTAATGACTAGCGACGACCATCTCCGCAGTGAGCAGCCTCTCGGATAATAATATCCTTGAGCTTAATCCTTTTCTTTTCTGAAATGTAAGCATATTCATTTACTTATGCTATGCACCCACTCACTTTAACAGTTTAACACTTCGTGGTCCGCTCACGTATTAGTACGTTTTTGTCACCAGTATCAGGCGGCCGCTCACGTATTAATACGTGTTCATCTAGTCTCCGGTTTTTCACACCACGGTGGATTTATCTGGCACTATTAGGAGCTATTTCTTTGATCGTACTCAGTCTAGAAGCTTTACACATTGTTTTGGCGAACGTGTAAGGTGTTTTATGAGAGATATTACAGTTTTTTTAATATCCAGTAGTTCAGGAGTTGTGTGTGTTTTATTGAATGCTTATACCGTTCATGTGGTGGCACAGAAAATGGCCGGCCCCAAGGGCTGGTAAATTTAAAGGGCACCGGCACACAAAGTGCTAAGATTATAATCAGGCATTTACCAGGCTGCATCCTCATCTGGAGGCTCGACTGGGGAGGGGGCCCCCTCCACACTCATGCGGGGGGGCAGAATTCATTTGTGCAGTTATGTGCCTAAGGGCTGTGACTTCTTGCTGAACGTCAGCTACAGCAGGGACAGGCCCCCTCCTTGCTCAGAGGTGACCCACTGCCCCTGACACTTGGACAGGTCTTCCCCTCTGCTGGTGGAGTCTCAATTCAGGAAGACTTACTCTACCATTTCAAGGTTTTCAGTTGAAAAATTCAGGCTCACTCAGGATAATCTTATTGTCTCAAAACCTATTAATCTGGGGTCTCAGGTGCACCTATAATTCCCTTTGCATGGGGATAGCATCGCATCACTCTGGCTCTCAGTAAGTCCTCACTTAACATCATCGAAGGTTCTTGGAACTGTGACTTTAAGCCAAATGACATAATAAAAAGGCCACTGAATAATGTTTTGTTCAATTTCAGGATTTCTTTCCCCGCATGGTTATAACAAAAGATTGAAGAAGCTTGATGACATCCTGTATTGTATAAACGTTATGGACCCACTCACACTCAAGGCCTGAGCTCCAGAATTTGGAATTTCAGGGTTCCTCTCTAGACCATGCCCAACAGAGCTGGTAACAGACACTGCTGAGCCGGGAGAAAAGTGTGGTTCACTGCCACTGAGCTGGGCTGGTTACCTGCCTTGGTACCTTCCCAGAACCAGGAGCTCTGTGTCTTATTAAGACACTCTGGAACTCTTCTCCCTGCTAGGAATGGGGTCTCTAATCTCATTGCTCTTGAGTTGCTTTTACGATTCCCTTGCTATCCCCCAGAATCTTCACAGCTGGGTGTATTGATGTGCCCCCACTCTGACCTTGCTCTGGCTTGCTTGAATTAGAACGCCTTAAAGCTATAGATATGCAAATATGAAAATCATTGTTTTTTAAAGAAAAGTGAAAACAGTTTCAAGATTAAATGAGTCCAATTTATGTGAGAAATTCTATGTTGAAGGCCACAAGGTTATCTTTATTAGCTTGAGGGAATCAGCCAGAACAGGAGCAATAATTAGTTATTTGTGCCAGAAAAGAAACTCCCTAGAAGAGTTATTGCAAAGAATTTATTCCTTGTGTGTCTGTTTATCTTGAAACTATGATCTAAAATACCAGAAGTAATTGGGTAAAATATGTCATCATAAGTTTTGTCTACATCTCTAATTTTTAAAGTGGAGAAACTTATTAGCAGTGGAAAATGAAGACAAGCAAGTTGGAGCTGCAAAGAAGAGAGGAGAGGCCCGTAATTCACACATCCCAGGTACTCACTCCCGAGTGATCCCAACCCACACTGCACCTGCGTTTGAACTCCAAACTGAGTGTTCCTAAAATCACAGTCAGCAGGTGGTAGGAAAAAATCTGTTACTTAAGTATCAGCCATGCACTCTATATTGATGAAGAGTTTCCTCCATACCTTTCACTCACCCACAGCAAAGAACCACATCGCTACCCTGATGCACAATACATTACAAGCAACACAGGGACAAGTGACAACACAGGCCCCTCCCAGGCAGGGGGTAGAGACCGCTGTGCACAGACCCCCTCAAACTCCTGAACAGTTTCTACTAAGAACAGCTGGAGATGAATCCAGTTGTTACCCAGAGAGAAAATATTAAACTGATATAAACGCTAGCCTTTAAATGTGGGGGCTGCACAACCAGGCCTGACTTTCCTCTTAATCTTAGTAGCACGTTTTTAAGTATTCTCAGCACTCAGGTGTGACACTCATTTCCCCCAGCACTGTTCTGACCTTAAACTCCTAGAGCCCCAGGCTCTACCTGGGGGGCTTCTGGGTACAAGCAGGATGCAGAGGAGAGAAGTGACCTGGTGACAGTGTGGAGGGCTGTGGGTGCCTGGGGGTGGGTGTGGGGTGGTGTGAGCCTGAACCTCTAAATCACCTCCATAAAACAAGGAGGAAACCCCTACCCACCTTCAAGGCAGCTAGACTCACTTGCCCCGTCTACACAGCAGCTGACACCTGAAACTCAGTAACCTAAACTCTCTAACCACCCACACCTCTGCACCAAGAACCCTTCCTGGATGTCACGGCTTCGATGTCTTTAAAAAAAAAAAAAAAGATTTATTTATTCATGCATACAAGAGCTGGGGTGTAGGCCAGAGGTGTAGGGGGTGAGAGGATTCCTCAGAGACAGAGTGGGGAGCAGAACAGGCAGATCTACTGAAATACACTGCTGAGGGGAGCAGCGAGGGGAGACAGGAGAGGTCTGCTGCGCCCTGTAAGACGCTCCCTGGCCGGGGATCGAACTCATGCTGCAGTGGCTACTGATAGCTTCACAGGCTGAGACTCAATACCCTGCACCACCAGGGAGATGATCAGTGTCTTTATTTAGGGCTCGACTTAAACTCCTGTGAGCAATGTCTCTATGAGCACGTAGAATCTTTTTTGTGTTACCGCAGAAATACTAAGAAATAGACGGAAGTTGTTCTCATCTGTTATGACACAGTATTCTCACTAAAGTGTCTTTTAGCACCAGGCATATAAATCACTTTTAAAAGCCTTTAGTTTAATAAAGAATTTTTCTTATTTTTAATGAAGCTGAATTATACGCCAGACTCATGGTAGTATCTCCAGCAATATCTTGCCCCCATCGCTGGGACGTTTTGGTACAGTGAGTTTAAGACACCATTGAACTTTACAAGCATCTCCCGTTCTGGACATTCATTGCCGTCTATCTCCCAGGGGAGGGAGGGAGCAGAGAAAAGAGTGGTGTTAATGATGTCGATGACTTTGGAAAAAACACAAATATGAACTTTATATATTAAAAGTCAGAAATTGGGGGCCTATGAGATTCATGTTACAGTGCGCCAAAATTTGAAAGATATAAAAGTTCCTTCAAGTACTTATGGTTTATCACCCAAAAGCTTCTGATACTGAAGCTCTAATGAAACTCTCAATGAAAATAAAGTGAAAATGATGGATGAACCCACCCATCCAAAATGCATTTTCCTTTTCCCAGAAAACTCCTAGAAGGGCTATTTATTCAAGTGAATGTCAAATTCAACTTGAGCAAATTCGATACGGTCATATTTTCTCTTTCTCAAGCCATGTGTTGTCAACATTAAATTGATGGGTCAGAGTTTTTAAATACCAGAAAGTGAGAATTTTTTAAAAAGCAGAACTTTTTAATATTCATTTCAAAGTTTCCCTATCTTTATGTACTGGATAGCAATGAATACACACAAAAACTGTATATAGTCATTATTTGAATTTGCATTTAAAGTGGTTTCATATACTAAAACTACAAAATCATCCAATCGAATTATGGCAATTTACATCGAAAATAACAAAAAAATTTATATGCATAATCATTTGTATGTGATTGCTTAAATGACTTTTAGGTTCTGATTAAAAACTTTCTCTATAGAGAGATCTATGTTAGTTCCATAATTTAGTTCACTATGGTGATTTGAAGAGCGGAGAAAAATTATTACTAATTAAATTTAAAGCCATTTCCATTGGTGCTCTTATTTACAACTGCTTTAGTTCAAAATTTAGAAATTATTTTTTCCCCTAAGGTACAGTAGAATTGGACCAGGAAATAAACAACTGATTTTGTTTTTCTTAGTAAGACTACCTTCCATGATTGACTAAAACTGTTATTTTAGGGAAATAAAAATGTGATCCTCACTTACTAGGTGTCTAAATCCTCACTTTTTACAGCATGCTCCTAAACTTTAAGATTTAGTCTGTCCACATCATGGCACACAGCAATGCCTGTCCATCCTGAATTACAGGACGCAGTTCATCTGTCTCACTACCCTTTGCAGGATAAATCATTTGCAGATCATTAGAACATCACTTAATATCCAAATCTGGGTCCGTCGAGATCAATTCCAGTGAAGCGGCCCTCGCCTCTCACCTGACAATGTTAAAATTATAGGTAAGTCGAAAGTACAGAACCCCTATTTTTACAGCAGGTGAGTGAGATATGTGTGTGTTCTTCAACACATATAACATGAACGTCAAAAGGGACCCACATTTTTGTGTTCTGGATTTTAATTAGAAGTGAATATGTTTTGTTAATTAAGTAGACTGCTATTTCACTGTGGCAAGCAATTCAAGTACCCACTTCTAACATTACATAGGTTAATTCTGCAGGAAAGATTCCTTTTCAGTCAACTTGAAATAGAAACAGCGATAATTCAGGTGACATTCATCTAGCTGAAAGCCAATTAGAATTTAAGCTAAAGCTGCATTGTAAAAATATCTATGCCCATACACTCAGGCCAAGCACACATATCCACGTTCAAGTTAAAAGGTCAAATTAAGTTACCAATGAAGGAAAGCTAAGAAGTAGTAAGATTGTGCCAGTAAGCAGGGTTAGAAACACTTTCAAACAAACTGCAGGATTTAACTCGACATTTTTGACGTCACAAAGCTCTGAGTGTATAAATGCAAAACTTGTACAGGACCCAAAAGCAGTACATTGTAGAGGCTTCCTTTTTTTCCCTGTATTTTCTGTTTTGTAGTTGTTAGGATTCCTTGCATGCAAGCCATATAATTCAAACTGGCTCACATCAGCAATGGACTATGCACAGTGGATCTACATGAAGAGGCTGGAAGAATGGACAGCCTCGCCTCAGTGAGTACAGGGGCCAAAGTGCCTGAGCTGTGAGGCAGAAACTCACGGAGCTACTTCTTGGCACTGCTAAGCTGCTTTTGCCATGTTCAAGGTTCATAACCCAGGGAGAAGGCCAAACCCACCTGTGACATGAGCTCTAGACACAGCAGACTTTGTCTGACAAAGTCCTGTCCACACTTCTGCATGTCCTGCCAGCTTCCTTGTCCCCCAACACACGTGACCAGTCACCAGACTCCTGGGGTGACAAGGTGTAGGGTAAACGAACACGTCATCAGGTTTTCCCGCCCTCCTGTCAATGATAGACCTCCGCGGGCCTGCACGCAGGCCTGATGGCTGCGCCTGGAGCGGGGTGTGGGCCTGCGTGAGGGGGCGCACCTGGGCCAGAGACTGGGCTTCTCAGGGTGGTGTCACAGAGCAGTAGCAGCAGCAAGTAGCAGAGAACAGCACAGCGTCAGAGGACCACTCGGGGTGCAGCAGAGAGGCCACGAGACGCCGCCAGAGAGCCCAGAAAGAGTAAAGGCTCGCAGCCTCCTGGTCCCCGATGTCTGCCCTGTGCTGGCTGCCTCGCTACAAAAGACCATTAAAGCCTAAAACGCCACCAAGGGCTCCAGAACTCCTTTTGCCCTGTCTGCGCAGCTCCACAGCGAACCTGCTCCCGCTGCCATCCTGTCACGACAAAAGGGCTGCTGCCCAGCCTGGGGTTGGTAGCCGGGAGCGTGCCTCTCCGTGAGGACAGAGCATGCCTGCCAGTCAGCTGGTGCATGGTGGGTGCTGGGAGGGGACACTGCAGGCCTCTGAGTGAGCTGGCAAAGCACAGCCAACTGGACTAGCAGGTGGGAAAGGAAGCTTCTGATTCTTTAACACTTTGTGGTCCGCTCACGTATTAGTGCGTGTTTTTGTCACTAGTAACAGGTGGCCACTCACATATTAATACGTGTTCATCTAGTCTCCGTTTTTTCATGCCACGGTGGATTTATTTGAAACTATTAGGAGCTATTTCTTTGATCGTACTCAGTCTAGACACTTTACACATTGTTTTGGTGAAAGTGTAAGGTGTTTTCTGAGAGATATGACAGTTTTTTTAAATATCCAGTAGTTCCGCAGTTGTGTGTTTTATTGAATGCTTCTACCATTCATGCGGTGGCACAAAAAATGGCCGGCCCCAAGGGCTGGTAAATTGAAAGGGCACCGGCACACAAAGTGTTATGTGACTTGAGAGATTTTTCAACTTTAAGATGGCAGAACAGCCACAGGCAGGCAGCAGAAGCCTTACTTTGGATTTGCACAAGGATATTCTAGGGATGGTCAGCTGGTTGTGATGGAGGAGATATAACGCAAAATAAGATTAGAACTAGACCCACACAAGGAAGTGGGGGTAGAAGAAATCAACAGAACCATGAGCACAATCCCTGGGTGCCAGCTCCTAAGTTACAAAGCACAGGGAGGAGCTAGACTGTAGTCCAGGGGCAAAGATACGGAGATTGAGCCCATTGTAGAATCTCTGGTCTCTCTTCTAATTCTAGTGAGCCAGCAAACAGGAACCTTCCTCGAAGATGATCCCCTCCCAATTGAAAGAAGACTCTATCGGCGCCATCCATCCCTGCAAGAACTTGGGGCAGCCATCTCTCTGCCCACCTGTGCCTATGCAGGTGCTTTCCTTGACCAGCTCTGTCCCCCTGCAGGGCAACGGCCTGCCTGTCTGCCCGTGACCTGCACCATGCAGGCCTCTCTTAGCAAACCAGCTCTTCCTGCCCGCTTGTGCCTGTACAAGTGTCCTTTACTTCCTTGCCCTAATAAACCTGTTCTTTGAGTGCAACTGAGTCTCTGTCTTGTGGAGAAACTCGCCGCGTGCCACCGAAGGGAGCTCTGGGGAAACCTTTCCCAGGGTGAACCCAAGAGCCTGGCTCCGTTCTCAAATCCATCAACTCTATAACCACTTCAGTCACACGGAAAACAAGGGCACTCGCCCTGCGTTGTGTGGCCAGCAACGGTTTGGAGGCCATTTTCTCTCCCTCTAGCCCACCACATGAACAAAACACCCACCGGCATCTCCTGCCTCTGGCAGGAGATGTTCAGCTCAAGGTAACTGCCCGGCTGTATGTTCACGTGTGTTCTGAGCACCTCAGGCAGGCTCAGCGTGGCGTTCGGCAGGTTGGTGTGTTAGGTACGTTTTTGACTTGTATTTCCAATTGATGATGGGCTTGTCGGGACACCATGTGATTTTACAATTTGAGACATTTTTACAAATAGTGTCTCTCTGAATAAGTCATTCTGCAATCTTTTTTGTTTCACTATTACGGCTGGAGATGTATCCATGGCGCCACATGCTGTCCCAACCCCAACTCCTGTCCATCCATCTTCTCGATAGTACTTTCACTCGATGGACAGAACATGGGATTTATATTTCTCTCTTGAGGGTAATTTAATAGGTACATAACACGTATGTATGTAATTACAGCTGTGAGATTTTGAAATCTTGCACGATTTTGGGGCATATCTTTGAGAGTTTTGTGAGTTGTTTAGAAGCTGAGTATTTGTTTCCGATTCAACAAGGAAACAACCCAACCAAAAAATGGGAAGAAGAGCTAAAGAAAACCACAATGAGATACCGTCTCATACCTGTGAAGACAGCCAAAACTACAAGAGTTGTGGAGAAAAAGGAGCCCTCTTACACTGTTTGTGGGAATGTGGGCTCAATCAGCCCCTTGGAAAAGCAGTATGTTAGATTCACTAGACCAAAATTTGAACTGCCACACTGTCCAGCAACTCCACTTCTAAGTGTCTACTCCAAGAACACAAAAACCCTAATTTCAGGAGACCTATGTACTCCCACATTTACTGCAGGACTGATTACAATAGTCAAGTTGTGGAAAATACCTACAAGCCCAAGCAAGGTGCACGGATTAAGACATGGCATGCACACACTGGAATACTTCTCAGCAATGAAAACATGAACTCTTGCCATTGGTGACAATATGGATAGACCAGGAGGGGATTGTGCTAAGTGAAATAAGTCAGAAGGAGAAAGACAAATACCAGATGATGCTACTCCTGTGGAATACAGAGAAACAACACCAAGAGACAGTCAAAACCAAGAGACAGACAAAACCAAGAGACAGTCGAAACCAAGAGACAGACGAAACCAAGAGACAGATGAAACCAAGAGACAGACGAAACCAAGAGACAGTCGAAACCAAGACAGTCAAAACCAATACAGTCAAAACCAATACAGTCAAAACCAAGAGACAGACAAAACCAAGAGACAGACAAAACCAAGAGACAGTCAAAACCAAGAGACAGTCAAAACCAAGAGACAGTCAAAACCAAGAGACAGACAAAACCAAGAGACAGACAAAACCAAGAGACAGACAAAACCAAGAGACAGACAAAACCAAGAGACAGTCAAAACCAAGAGACAGACAAAACCAAGAGACAGACAAAACCAAGAGACAGACAAAACCAAGAGACAGTCAAAACCAAGCCAAAACAAACCCTAGAAGTTTAGCTGCAGAACAGTCGACTGGAAGGGCCAGGTGGAGGAACCAGCATGGTGCTGGTGTGGAGTGAGGGGTGTCTGGGAGTTGGGTGTGGCTTGGTAATATCCATCCCAGGAGATGTGAACACAGCTCTGAATCACACAGGGCTTACTTATAAACCAACTTAACGTCAATAGCGACATGCGATCAAAAGAGAAACTGAGTACGTATCCCCGGCATCATCTCTCCGAATCACACAGGCCACTCTCCAGCTCTCTCCAGCCCCTGCTCAACTCTCCGCTTCCCTTCTGCACTCACTACGCCTCTGACTGTGATGCCTTTCATGGTCCACCCCTCAGCCACCTGTCCTGCTAGCTGCTGCCTAATCCAGCCACCACATTTAAGGACTATATTTATATTTAAAAGAACAGAACCCAGAATTATACAATTATTTCTGTAGAGATACATAAACTATAGAATTTTATAATAAGTATTTTGTCCATTTCTTTTGTTTTAAATCTGCCCTGTCATTTTCCAGCCGGTGTTATCTTTATGGGTCTGGATATGCTGGTGTTTCTTGGACAATGTAAACCTGTGAACCAGCCTCCATAGGTGCTGATTCGAAGACAGAGTTGGGCAGGTATTGTCTGCTATTTGTGGGTGCTGACTCCCACGCAGGAGGCATTTATTCTCGAGGACTTGGAATTAGACAGGGAAAGCATCTAAGCCTGTCTTTCTCTGCAGAACTTTGTTTCTGTTTTGCTAGGAGCCCCAAGCTTACTGTATGACCAGCGCCATTTATACTAATTTTTTAAGTTGCAATTAATTCTAATACACAGAAATTGTGTATCTGAACACAGCATTGACAGTAGACCATCAGTGACCAGCTCTTAGGTGTGACTCAATCCCCAGGGAGCAGTCAGGTGAATGCAAAGCAGAGTTTGTACTCTGCCAGTGACCACAATTCTTTTTGATTCAACTGTTTCACTGAATTTGTAGCCCTTCAACAGAAGGCTATTTGTGACCATTTCAGAGAGATTTTCCTTTCTTGCTAGTTCATCTAGATCTGTATAATAATGTTTATTCTCTATAACCATTTTTCACAAGTTTCACGGGTGATTTTTTCATGATAACATTCTAAGATCTTTTTGCTATGAACTGTAATTGGTAGATGAGGAGAAGAACATTCAAAATCTATTCAACTTTTTTATGGCCTGATACATGAATTTTGTTTTCAAAACTGTTTTTAAACAAAAACACACAGACTGTCCCGGCCTTTTTAAACCATTTTAGTTGTGAGTTGCGGTAACTGAAACGCTCACAAGGCGATGAAATTAACAGAAAATTATGTTTGTTAGAGAGATAGAAAACATACACAAAATATTCCTGACATGCTTGGCAATTAAATGAATATATGAAGAACAGAATCTTGATTTAATGTGGCTGTGGGAGTAAGGTAATAGGATTCTATGCAAATTAAGAAAACTTGCAGTTTCTGAAGAAACTATGAACAACAAATCATTACCCAAAGCTACAAGTTCTGCGTGATAGAGTTACTGCACCCAAACTCTGTTGTCAAAAGGACAGAAATGGCAGGGCGAGGACGAGTGGAGAGCACAGCAGGCAAACACTTAAACACACAAGCACATGGCTGACATGACTGAATCGCCTAGCCTACCCAGAACACGTGACTAAGTCATGTCCACAACCAGACCCCATAACTGCGATAATCCCGGTCCCACTATACCTGCAAGGGCTACGAGCTGCCCAACTTCCTTTGAGAGAAAAGCGAAAGTGTCATCAACAAGGCTGGGTGACATGGGGGAGGGGATGATCTGCCACAGGACCAAGGAGATTATCACCCACAGAAACAGCATCGATTACCATGGCAACAATGTTCTAATTCAGCTATTTCATTCCAGGTTCCGTATTAATTTATAATTGCTAACTCCTGATGGTAACTTAGCATTACTGATTTTTAAAGAAATAGAAGTCAGTTTATTCTTAAATGATAAACATAATGTCTTCACTTATTTTCATAACTGTTATGCCTTTTTATATCAAGATCTGACACTTTAGATCATCTCAAATTTGCCAGGAGCTCTAAGGGGATCGGACTCTGCCTCTGCAGTTCCTCAGGCCACAGCATTTGGCCTCCAGCACAGGTTTCCACTTGCACTGGGTAGCAGCTGTTGATAGAACAAAATGCTACTTAAAAAAAAAAAAAAAATCTCCCCATAATCACCCCACCACATGACACTAAGTGATGACTGACTATTGCTTCCTGGGTCTGCTAATGGGAACGAGACAGCTCCGTTCTCATTATCTGGACTTGACGGTGGGGCAGGCCAGCTCGCTCCAAATTTTTCTTCTGCACCTGTTGTGTCTCACCACCCTGGGACTGGCGCTAAGATGAGCAAACCCAAGTCCTACAGCATCTTCCCAACATGCTCTTGGAAAACAGGTGATGGAGCCGAGAGCCCAGGGAGACCACGGCGCTGACACCTGAGGACAGCCCTCAGGGCCGGATGCCCAGGAGAGCAGGGCACCGTGGCACGTGCACCCGCTGTCCACACCACGGACAGGGCTCGGAGGCCAACACGCCAGGGCAGGCAAAGCACCAGGGGAGCAGCTCGAGCGTCACAGAAGCGGGGACTGCGCCAGGAGCCACCACCTTGCTGGAACCTGAGCATTCAGGGGCCCCTGGCACAGGCGTCATCTGTCACCGGGAAGTGAGCCCAGGCCAAAGGCAGCTCCCACCTACCACACCTGCAAAACCAGACCCCAGCGAGGCAAATTGTTCCAGGTAATGCGATTGCATCCCAGAACCAACCAAGATATCTGTATGAATACCTTGTGCCCAGCATCCAGCAATATGAAACACATGATATTTGGAATCCAGTGAAATATCAAATAAACAAAGGACCAGAGTGAGGAAGATCACCGGCCAGAAGGAGGCTCCTCTGTGAGGGTGCAGGGTTCCGGGCCAAACGGACTCACTTTCAACACTGGCAAAAATGAACACTACTGAATTCTCATGTCATTTCTCAAGAAATAGATCTGCCATTAACCCTAATCCAGTTGTTGTTCTGCAATTCGGCACCAAGACTACCCAGGTCCCAGGCCCCAGAACCTGGCTGACCCTCATTCCCCCAAACAGGAAGACCCCCCCATAAGTCTCTGGCTTTAGATGTTGGGAGGAAGCCTCGTGGGAACAGCTGCTGCTCCCAGAGGGGCCCTGTGGGTGGATTCGGATCAAGGACCATGCAGGTCCTCTGCCGAGACACCGGGCGTGAGGGTGCTTGCTGGGTGTGTGCCCAACGGGGTCCTTCTCTTGTCCCACCACATGGCCCCTGCCCCAGCTGTCTCTCTTCTCTCCCTCTCCTCAATCTCTGCCTGCCAGACCGGCCCCTGCGCCAGCCAGATGGGCTCCTGCGTTCTGTCATTGGGTGCCCACACTCCTGAACTTTGCCTTCTTTTCGGTAGAGACTGGAGTCTCTTCTGCTGGCTCTCTGCACCTGCCCCATCTGACTCCTGAGAAGCAAATGAGAGATCACACCTGCCAAGAGAGGGGCTGAAGAGACCTCAAGCCCCAGAGGAAGTCAGAGCAGAAACCAAGTTCAGCTGGTCAGGGTCTGCCTTTTGCGCTGTGCAATAGCCACAGGAGAAGGGTGACGGCCACGTGCTTCCACACGGCCTTGGCCAGTCGACCTGTTCATAGGACGCAGCAAGACCCTGGAGCCGCCTTTTCTTACCGACATCACACACTGACATCACAGTGACCTGACTTCCAGGAAATAACTTGTGTCTTCACAAAACATTCTCGATTGTCAGTATTGTGTGTTAAATAGCAAACTAAGAGTGGTAACTAATAACAAACCAATGCTCACTAGCTATTTTAGACTTTTGCTCTCTGCTTTAAGATGCACCGCCCTTAATAGGACTTTACAGAACAATGGAACAAAACAACTGCCATCATCCTCTGTCCTTGGGTAGAGAAAAAGTGAACACAGTTCCTTAAAGCTACCCTTCTCCGAGCCCCTTCTGGAAAATCTCAACCTATCTTCAGAGCTACATATGCCTCAGATTAAAAAAAAAAACACTTTTATAAAATTAGCGATATCCATTATATAAAGAATGTCCAAGGTAAATAAAGTCACTGTTGACAATGCAGTCTCAGTATTTTCTTTCACCTGTTACACTACTCAGCTGTTCCAGTATCCTGGCAGCTGGTGACTTGTTAATATGAGCATCTCTTCCCCAAATGTTCAATGAGTTTTCTATTAAGTCTTGTGTGGCCTAACTGCTAACAGATGTCCAAGAGATGATTGGGGGAATAGTCAGGGCAACCTGGAGCAATAGGGCATCCATCTTTGGTGTACGTTCTTTCAAGGTCAAAATCTAGCAATAGTTCTCTTGAAGGTCATAGGTACAACATGAGTCATTGGGGAAACAGCCTCCTTTGCCGTCCCTGTGAGGTGTGACTAAGGCCAGGTGTGTCTGCCCCGTGGCTCATCAGGCTAGCAAGGATTGCTGAAGACTTACTACTCGTTTGATAAAAAAGAAACTTTACTAAAACAGCATGTTCAGGGAACGCATATCGCATTGCTAAATCAGGCAAGAGTAAGGAAATGAAACCTCAGGACAGAAAAGACGACATCTTAACAGTCAGTAGGGGGATAAAATTTCAAAGAAGAAATCATGTCACGGAGAAGGAGGAGACAGTTCACAGCCTCTTCCTGGAGACAAGGGCATTTATGCTGGTCATACTGCCACCTCCCAGAGTCACAGGGGAGTTTGGGGTAACCCCCCCCCAAAAAAAACCCAAACCCAGCCCTTCTATTTCTAATTCACTGTTCTTTCCACATTGTTAGTGTATTTGAGAAACCATTTGGAGAATAAAATTTAAAACCCAAACAAGAAGCAAAACCTCCCTCTTGGGGGCTTTGAGTTGAGATCTTTAGTTGGATCTGAAGGAAAAAAGCCATTAGCTCGAGTTAAGACCGATGACCCCCCTCCTCCCGCTAACAGCTCCTCACATTCCACTTTTGATCATCGCTAACAGGCCTCGTTTGTACTGCTTCCTTTAATGTTCCTCTGCCTCATCCCATTGCACCTTCAACTAAGGGAGATTTTCAGGTTTGAAAATCAAGCCTTGAGCTAGCGAGGGCCACGCAGATTGATAACTAAGCGGGAGGCCTTATTAGAAGAGGCTGAAACCCTGCAGAAGCTCACAGCACCTCGCCACGGTTTTAGCGTTCCTCTCTTCTCCTAGGTACACGCTTCCACTTTGTGGTCTAAATCACTCTCTTGCTGGCTGCAGCAGCTGCTCATTAGCATGAAGCAGCTATAAAATATTAACAGAGGAATTATTCTATTCCTTCTTCGGAACAAGACACCTTGGACAATTTGCTCAATATATTTCCAATTTATACTTCCTGCTTCATTGAAGAAACTGTCTATTCACACGGTATTGGAAATAAGTAGACATTCAGCTCCAGTAACATGAAACAGCCAATAATCTGAGTAACGAATTGACTGCATTTCATCCTGACAGGTACTTTTATAGCTACTTTGGACCACAAACCTACATGGGCACAATTATTCCCCAAATAGCTGAAGGGCCTGCTGAAATGGTGACAAGGTTTGTAGGAGATTAACGGTCTTGACAGATGTTTACAGTTTTCTCCTCCTGAGTGTCCAAATATGAGTTTGTATGTATAAATTATTCCATCACAAAAATAAGATATGGCATGTTGTTTGAAAGCACAACATTTTATCTACCCAAAAGCACCAAATCAAAAGGAAATATTTTAAATATAATGGGATTTTCTTTTATCAAGTTGTCGCAGACCATGCTTCACATATAGCGGCGATGAAATCCTGGCCTTGATGAAGATAAAGGGCACACAATAGAACTTGAAAGAATCGATTAAATTCATTCAAATATTAATTTGAACAAGCATCAATTTCTAAAATGTCAACAAGTGTTCTGCTAGAGGGGTGTCCATCGCAGATAAATGCAAAAGGCCGACCAAGGCAGCCTCCTGCGTGAGAATGGTAGATGCCCTTAACTGCCGTTTTTCCGCTGGCATCGGATTGTGTCTGAGGCTCCTGTATCACACACTGTCTTAGACATTTTCATGAGCATTACCAGAAATACAAACGCTCTAGCTGAAGTGCTAGCAGCACCCCTACCAGACAAGGCTAATCAGGTTTGTGACCCCCACTCCCCACCTCCAAGCATGTGGGTCTCCTTTCTCCAAGGAGTTAGGTAAATAAACCGTCTGGAATATTTCCAGTTCTCGTCACAAACATACATCCCGGAGCTGGAAACGAACCCGATATCTTATGGCATCTTTCAACCTCCCAACAACATGAAGAAGTCACCGCAGCTGCCATGTTCTAGTCAGAGAATCGCACGAGGTCGCGGCCCATGGAGGCGCCAGCGTAGCAACCCCACAGGAGCGCATCGGCGGAGACCCACTTACCTTCTCTCCTTTTACTGTCAACAGCATATGACTGAACAGACGGGCTCAAAGGAAATCCATGTGTGATCAACAGTAAGGAAACCATTTCCACTCTATCGCCTTCCACAAAGAATATACCAGACATGAAATGCATCGAGATGCTGACTTACCCCTCGCTGGGCCGAGCAGAAACCGATGCCAATAGCTGCCCATGGACTGTTGCCATTAATCCAGTTCAGAGGGCACAATTCCTGGACTTAAGACTTTCCATCTGCGAGAAAAAGAAGTAACAACGCATTTACAACGATTTCTGGTACATGTGTATCCACACATTATTCTATGTATAATGGACACGATGGTGGAAAAAGTCATCTTTGGCTTTCTGTGATAAACCAATCAGAATAAAATGTACTAAAACTTACTTTACAGCTAGGAACCAGGGGGTTGTAGCAGATCTACTATTTAGGCGTTTTGAGAACTGTCCATGAGGGTATTCTCCAAAGAAAGCATTTTAAGGACAGTAAAGTACAGTGGTGAACCTGGTCTTCACCAGGCAGCATAAAGCAACTCCCAGGCACCATTTTGTGGTTTTGTGCAATGGGGGCTCCTCTCCAGTTCAGCTTCAAAGATTAAGAGTCATCCTATCATTGGGGTTAGGACAAAAGAAACCACCATTTTAGGGCCTCTCTGGTGGCACAATGGGTTGTCTCAGCACTATGAAGCTATCCAGAGCCACTGCAGCACGAGTTCAATCCCTGGGCAGGGAGCTTCCCACAGGGCGCAGCAGACCTCTCCTGTCTCCCCGCTGCTCCCCTCAGCAGTGTACTTCAGTGGGTCTGCCTGTTCTGCTGCCCACTCTGTCTCTGGTGAATTCTCCCCCCACCCCACACCTCTGGCCTGCATCCCAGTTCTTGTATGCTTACATAAATAAATCTTTAAAAAAAAAGAAACCATCATTTTATAGGCGGGTGGAGAATTAAAGGGTGTGTGTGTGCGTGTGTGCATGTGTGTGCATGAAGTATGCACACACGTGTATTCACACACACATATACACAGACACGGGGATGGAGAGCCGAAGGCAAAGCAGCAGGAACATCATCCCTACGATTGAGGAGGAGCCTGTTAGCGTTTCACAGAGAAGAATCCAGAATCCAGGGTAAAGTTGGTTTTGAACAGTTTGATGCCAAAACTGAAAGCGACACAGACGTGAAAGCTCCCTCCTTCCCAGCACGGGCAGAGACGGGGCAAATGCCAGCAGACCCACGGACCTAAAACAACATTCTACTCTGTTAGGCGGCGGCTTTGGATTTAAACTAAAACAGATGCCATCATTGCTGGTGTGCTAACCCAGGTGCTAGCTGAGGAGAAACTAGAGATGGACAGAAAGCTGATGACCGAGACATTTAGGCTGCATTGTCAGCAACATTCATTCCAGTGAGTTTGATTCTATAGATTAAATCGTGCTGCCCTTACAATTTGAGTTTTCCATCTCCCCCCTCTCCCTCCATCCTGTCCCCTCCGGGAATAGCCATTTCTACATACGGGGTATTTCAGTCTGGATTTTGTGGCTCTAGGACATGCGGAATAAGGGAATCTCTCTCAGGATGATCATCTGGGCTGTCACACCCCCAGACTTTTACTTAAATGGCTGGAATGATCTGCGAATCCAGAATTCTTCCATGTGATGCAATCTGCAAAACTTCCAAAGCCTGGAAAAATTCCATAAAGATATGGACATGTAAATATAGACACGCAGGGAACATCGCGGGGATGATCCCAAGGAAGACAACAGAAGCAACAGCGGGGGCCTCCGCCTCTGTCCTGTCCTGTCCACTCCTCTCTCCTCCTAGACCTGCTTTATTCACACAGGTATAGACAGCTCTAGGGCCCGCCCACTCCTCACCTTAAAGGATTTTTAACTGTGCTCAAAAAGCAGTTCAGGTCATTTGAAATGGAATTATTTCCTCCATGCAGCACATAAAATGTACTGTCTTTTTAAATAAATTCTGTATCCTAAGACAGTTTTAAAATTTGAGAAAATGCAGATAAATATTACAGTAGTATGTATATGCTGTACATCAAGAAAGATTATCTCCCTCTGTGACTGCGGAGATGAATGTTATTGTATTCCTTTTAGGCACTTTTTGGGTATTTATTAATGCTTAATAAAATATTAATCACAAGAAAAATAGAGATTTGGACCAGAAGTAGTTTTTTTTTTGGGCACCATACCGAGCAGGCTGAGCTAATAATGCCAACAATTTGATATCATGCTAATGAAGGCACTAGCGTTGTGAGCTGGATTCTTGTTCTATAGGACTAAGTGAGGGCTTAGTTCCAAGGAAATTTTGAATCTGGCAGGCCTATTTAAAGTCTAAAGAAATTTGCTTTCATTAATGTTGGCGACATCTTTGAAAGGGCAAACTATTTCCAATTATATATCCCCTTCATGTTGAGGCTAGAATTATAATAGTTCTTAATCATTAAGCCTGCTCAGATAGTTGACATAAGGTAATGCTTTTGAATATTATAGTTCGGCTTTGTGAAGTGTGGATAATTGAAGAGTGTGTTTTATGTTTTCAATTGAGCATTTTCGTGGTAATAAGGCTGCAGCCTCTGGACTTCCAGCCTTGATTCAAAGCCCAAGTCCCCAACTTATGTGTCATGTGCAGGGAAGTTCCTCAACATCTTCATGCATCGATTTCCTCATTTATGAGATGAGGGTGCTAACAGATTTAGTACGGCATTCTCTCTTGAGGCTAAACATGCTAAGTATTAACAAAATAAATATCAGTATTAATATTATTTGGAATACTTAGGGACTTCCTTTGTGCCAGGAATCTTTCTAGGTTGAAACAAGCATTCAACACAATATATACAAATCCCTGTCCTCGTGGAGCCTATGTTTTAATAGGGCAAATGGATAAAAAAGCAAACAAACAAAAAACACTGAAAATAAGGCAAATATGTTGTGCTTAATGGAGAAGCACTGAGAAGAAAAATAAAGCAAGACGGGAAATGATGGAAGCAGGCGAACTTGCAGCGAAAACAGCTGCATCGAGCACTGAACTCCATCCACTGTCCACTTCCCTGCAGGGCGGCAGTTGACAAAGCCACTGCCGCAACCACAGAGCCGCTTCTGTTCTGTCCGCAGGCTCCTGTGTGTCCCTGCGGGCAGGGGCTGCTGGAAAGAAGCTCTAGATGGAGGAGGAAGAAAAGACCATCTACTTCCTTTCACTTGCTGTTCCCTCAAGGTCCTTCTAGCCTCACCGCGTTCCAGAAGGGGAACATTCCAGCTCAAGCAGCTGAAGGCAGTTTGTTTCTTATCCCCAACACTTGGGGAACCAGTCTTCTTTTCCCAGGTCCCCAGGAACACACCAGCTGTTAGCACCTCTTCCACAGACCCCTTCCTCCAGGCTCAGGGACCACTCACTTCAGCAGGGTCCTCCCGTCATCTGGGAGGATAATCCTGGGAAAGCATGGTCCAAGCTAACACTTGTATGATTCCAATTTTTTCCCTTTATTCTCCAACACTGGGCTGACTCTTTTCCCTTTATTCTCCAACACTAGGCTGACAACCATTTCCTGCAACCACTACTTCAACCACCACTTCTTCCATACCTTAGTATGCTCACTGTGCCATCTTTGGGTACATAGTTACAGATCTGTATTTTAGCCAACCAGGGATGTTTCTATTAAGTTTCCCCTCCTGAATAGAGAGCCCCCCTACAATAGACAGGGAAGGTGTCACCGAGGGAAGACCCCAGCCTTGCAGATAGAGAAGGAGGAGCATGCTAGACAGAGTTATGGCAAGTGCAAAGGTCCTGAGGTGGCTCTGGGGCCAGTGTGTGAGCACAGCAGGAAACCTGCCTTTCTGACGCTAAGTCAACAGGGGTGTGGGGGGGTAGTGGGAGCTGAGAATGAAGGGGTCAGAGAGCCCAGATTAAGGAGTGCCTGATAAATGGCATGTTGGGGAGCGCTTCCTGTGCGTATGTCCTCACCAGGTCTTTAAAGTGGGGAGTGCAGCTCTCCGAGGGAAGAGGCAGAGATGACTTGCTCTAACTTATATTTATCAGCTCCCAGGACAAGAATAAATATGTATCTTCTGTGAAACACAATGTTTTTAAACTCACTATGAATTATTTAACTCTAATCTATAATAAATGCAGTAAAACATACAGGGGATTTGAGTAAATAGTAATAAAAGCAGTTATAGATCAGCATATTTACCATGAAATCCGACTGGTAGCAATAATTGTTAAGTAAACGTTGGCTTTCTTTTCTATTTCAACAAAAATCATTAAGATTTGAAAATTTTAGTTTTCGTGTATTAAAAATCCTTTGGCCTTTGAAGATTTTTTCTTCTTTCATTAAAATGGTATAAAAGATTGCCAGCTGGTATTATAGACGAGAGAAGGAAAATCACGCCCACAGGTAAAGTTGGGCGCTCATCACGCCACACGTTTTAAACATGCCTTCTGATTTTGTCACCTTTTTATTCATCTTAAACATTACACATGAAGGGTGCATGTTGTTTTCGTTGGTTGTTTTGAGAAAAAGTGGAACATTTTTAAAATGGGAAAAAAAATTATGCATTTTTTGCCATATTAATTTGAAACAGACATCTAATATTTTAGAATATTACCTTGAAATTACTAAAGCGGTATGAAATCTAACAATTGTATTGGCCTGTAATTGGCATAAATTTTAATCTTTATTCAATAAAAGTGATGCCAATCAGTAAAAAAAAAAAGGGGGGGGGGGAAATTCCTTGGGAAAGTGAAATTTCAAAATCTGAAATCCCTTTGCGAAAGACGGCCTGTCTGCACTCAGTACCATTCCTCTTCTCCATCATCTTCCCCCTTCCTGCCTAACACACGAAGCCCTTTTCTCTGTCTCCTCCATGGCCCAGGTCCTGCATGTAGGACAAATAAGCCTGGTCTGCCCCAGCATTCTGTTTTTTTTTTTTAAAGATTTATTTATGCATACAAGCTGGGGTACAGGCCAAAGTTGTGGGGTGGCGAGAGGGTTCACCAGAGACAGAGTGGGGAGCAGCACAGGCAGATCGACTGAAATCCACTGCTGTGGGGAGCAGCGGGGGAGGCAGGAGAGGTCTGCCGCGCCATGATGGGAATGTCCCCGGCTGGGCGTCAAACTTGCGTCGCCGCTGCGGACAGCTCCGCAGCGCTTAAGCGCTGTGCCACCGGGGAGGCCCGCCTTTAGCAGACTAAATGCTGCCTTTAGCAGACACACGGGTTATGCACTGACCCATCCGACCTTTACTCTAGAAGGCTCCAGAGGAGCGTGGGATGGATTCTCTTAGCCCCAACTAAGGACTGAAAAGGACCTCGTTTTCTGCATGGTTTCTGCATTCTCCATACAGAATGAGCTTCCTCCTCTTCTTTGAGACCCTGGCCAGGTGCTCAGGGTGGACTAGTGGCCAGAGGCTCACTGCAACGCCTTCCAGCAGCCACTCTGACCCATGGAGGGTGTGGCTTTCCCTCTGCGCTCCAAGGCAGGAGCTGATACAGCTGGGAGCCCCAGAAGCCATAACAGGCGCTCGCAAAGCCCACACCTGTCCAGTCTCGGCCTGGTTAAACCCAACACTGCCAGTCCAGAACAGAAATGCAGGTGTGTTTTCTCAAAGAGGCTTCACACTTGCACCGTTGTAGGTGATCCATCACCCGTGACCTGGACCTCTCTGTAGGTGCTCCAAACTGGGCTGCGAGCTGAAGAGCCACAGAGTGACATCTCCTGTCGTAACAGGGGCAGCCATAAGATCTCCTTGAACTCAGACTGCAGGTCATTTTACACAAAAATACAAACAGCATTCATTCCTGGGCCTCCCTGGTGGCGCAACAGGTTAAGTCTCAACACTTTGAAGCCATCAGCAGCCACCGCAGCACGAGTTCAATCCCAGTCCCGCATGGTGCAGCAGACCTCTCCTGTCTCCCCGCTGCTCCCCTCAGCAGCAGATTTCAGTGGCTCTGCCTGTTCTGTTCCCCACTCTGTCTCTGGTGAACCCGCTCACCAGCCCACACCTCTGGCCTCTACCCCAGCTCATATGCATAAAGAAATCTTTAAAAAAATACCAACAGCATTCATTCTTATGAGTGTCAGCTCTGCAGCAGTCTCTGGATAGTATCTGGCCTGTGTCCACTCAGCTTTGTGATGCCTGAGTATTGGCCTGTCCATCTGCTATCTGCATCAGTCCTTTAAAAATATCACTTTCATGTACTGGGATACTTTTAGGATATTTTCCCCTCACTTTTTGTTATGTCAGCATAACAGTCAGCTTTCTGCGCTAAAACCAAAGCCTTTCCCTTCCCAAGGTTTAAATCTGAGGAAGGAAAGACGAGCTCAAACTCCCAAGTTTAGAAAAGGAAAAGGCGGCGGGCGTCTGCACCAGCCGGAGAAGACCCCCCCGCGCCGCACGGTGTCTGGAGCTCCGCTGGCAAACACGGCGCTGTAGCCCGCTCGCGAAGTACTTCAGCCCACGGAGCAGAGTGAACGAGACCTGCAGCTGCCCTCGGCCGCAGCCAGCGCTGCACGATGAGCTTCTCCTTTGACAAAGATCGCGAAGTCAGTGAGCCTGAGCGCCTCACCCGTGACACCAGTGTGCTCTGGTGACCAAGCCCGGGCGCGGACATCGCGGTCCCGAGAAAGGGCAGAAGAGCCGCATGGTGGAGAGAGCGGCGGCCAGAGGACTCTGAGGAACAGAGAGGGGCAGGCAGAGGCCATCCCGGCTGGAAAAGTCCCTCGGACGGAAGGACTCAGAAGTGGGCCCAGCGGCCCCCAAAACCCGCCTGTCTCCCACGCTTCTGCTGGCTGGGTGCGAGGCCGGCAGCTTCCTCTCCCTACAGCGGGGGATTTCCAGGCAGGGGCGCCCTGCAGCGCTTACCTCCCTTATTTTTGAGATTGAATTCCCCCGAATGTGGCGTTTACTCCCAACTGCTCACACACACATTTTGGTGGCACATTCGGGCAATGTGTGGCTTCCCATTCACCAGTTCCAGTGAGCACAAAGCCACCAAGCAGAGGACCGGCAGGACCTCCTCGAGATTGTGCAGACGCAGCCCCTGTGCCTGAGGAGGAGCAGGGCCAGGCCGGGCGGGCCTGATGTCCCGGCCACGTGCCCGCACCTGTTCGTGATCCTCCCTAGTGACGGGAACGGGAAGGAAGCAGGTGCCACATGAAAGGCACACACGGCGTGCCAAAGGCTCTGCTGATGTGTTCTGTGCAAAATGGAAATGAAACGGCACCAGTGATGGCTCCATCGCCGCGTGGAGCGAGGCCATCTGCCACTGGACCGGAACATCCCTGGTTGGTTCTGGTGTGACGAGAAGACAAGGTACTAACCACGGGCTCATTAGAGCCAGGTTCTCAGGGAGCCGCCTGGGGGTGGTGGTGCTGGGGGCTCCCTCCAGACCTACGCCCCCACTGTGCGTCCCAGCTGTGAGGCAGTCACCGCGTGCACAGCGCCCTTCTAGGCCTCTGCACCGCCCGGGGGTGGGGGCCAGGAAGAACAACGCAGGTTATTTCTGGGACACTAATAAAAGAGCCCTTTGTCTCTCACCGGGAGTCCCACAGGTGCCAGCCCACCGACCAGCTGGCTGGTTTATAAGGAGGGCACATCCGGAGCCGGGCGCGCTGTTCTAGCCAACGGCTCATCCACCGTGAAACAGCTGTTTCGCCAAGCCCAGTGGGTAAGAGGAACGTCTTCCCCCATGTGGCGGTGGCTTTCATGCCTTTAGTTCTCAGGCTAGAGGGTCACTCAGGGAAAGAGACTTGGTCGGGGGGGGGGGGGGGAGGACCCAATCCCAGGGTCCCTTGGCTTGTCCGACCACGACGACCTTCACGGCCCAGGCAAGCAGCAGGAAGTCCTGCCGGCAGCGCACGGCACATACATGGAGGGGACTGACCCTGTGCACAGCAGCTCGGCCTGGGGCTGGGATGCGACTCAGGCCAGGCTGCCCCAAGTGGCACAGCAGACAGGACGTCTGCGGTCCCTGCGCAGTTTTCTCCGCCTGCTTCGCCCTGGGGCCAGCAGCAGGCTGCCTGGGGCCGGAGCACCGTGGGCGCAGCAGCAGCAGGAGGAGTTTTTAGTGCCCTCCCTCGCGGTGCCCCAGGCTCTCTGCAGCCAGCAGGCTCTGGGTCTGCTCCCTGGGGGAAGCCAGGACTGAAACTGGGGATTTTCCATGCTGGAGTCAGATCTCTGGCTACTCAGGGCTGAAATATTTTCTCATGATGTAAATTTAATACTTGGATGGCTGGTCGCCGCCAAGGAACACTATGACCAACGAGGCACCCCCAAACACCCCCAGCCCCAGAACGTCAACTTTCCCGCCAGCCTCGCATCAAGCACGGTAAGGAAACTGCCCTCCCGGTGTGCCGAGGTGCGGACAGCGAGCTCTGCGCTTGCAGCGCCAGCCACTCCTCTGCGCTCAGAGCTTGAGCTTCACCACAGCACCACCATGGCCATCCCAGCAGGAGGCGGTGCTCCGGGCAGGCCCCACCAGGCACTCTCCCGGCCGGTGAAGGGACTGTTCTCTGGCCGGTGGAACGGAGCCGGTGCCATCTTTTTAGCTGCTGCTTGTGTCCTGCTGTGACCCTGCCTCGGCTACTCCCTCAAGGATGACCTGGTCGCTCGAGAGAGATGTGTCTAGACTTTGGGGGCCACCCCAGATCGGACCTTCCCGCCCTGAACCCCAAGCCCTGGGAGAGTGCTCCCTTGTTAGCAATTTCTGGAGCCTCAAAAACGGCCCCCGTCCTGATCCTTGAAACGTGGACACATGCTCCCCTACATCAGGGGGGTCTGCGGCTCTGAGCGCACTGAGGAACTTAGGATTACTCAGGTGGGACCACATGTCATAGGGCACTTATAACGGGGGGCAAAGGGCCCCAATTCAGAATGGGAGGGGCTGAAGGGTGTGGGTGACTCTGGGAGCTGGAGCATCAAGGAAATGAGCTCTCGTTAAAAGGCTCCGGAAGGGGGCCTCCCCGGCGGCACAGCAGTTGGGCGCGGTACTGAGCTGCGGAGCTGTCGGCAGCGGCGACGCGAGTTCCACGCCCGGCCGGGGAGAATCCCACATGGCGCGGCAGACCTCTCCTGCCTCGCCCGCTGCTCCCCTCAGCAGTGTATTTCTGATCTGCCTGTTCTGCTACCCACTCTGTCTCTGGTGAAGCCTCTCGTCGCCCCACACCTCTGGCCTGTACCCCAACTTGTATGTATAAATAAAAAATAAATCTTAAAAAAAGAAAAAAAAAAGGCTCCGGAAGGAGCCCGGCCCCAAGTCGCTGGAGACCTCTGGGCTACAGATCAGCAAGCTCGCTGTTGGCTGCCTTAAGGCTCCGTATTTGAGCGTTTGCTCCGCGGCAACAGCGAACTGCCAGACCAGGTTAGCTGATATTGGCCCTTTCCCTCCCCTCAACCCAACGCCTTGCAGATCCACTTTCCCAGGCACCTTTCTAGTTCCTGACCCTAAATACCAGCTAAGTAGGAATTCCTAATACTGTCAAAGGCTTGACAGTCTGTGCTGGGGCTCTCCCGAGACCCGCGGCATGGGGGGGGGGGGGGCGGCAATGGCTCCAGAGAACAAGGCCATCTGGGAACGGACTGCTTCGCCTCCTGCGAGAGCAGCGCCATCTGGAGAAAGTGTCAGGAGTTGCTTGCTTGTCCTCTAGAAGACCTTAGGCGTACTATGCGTGGAAGTATTTTCTGTTTATCTGCCCTAAATATTGCAATCTGAAGTGCCAGAGGCCTATTTCCCTTTTGGGAACTCGGAGTTTGACAGAGCATAGATGGAAAGTCTCAAATGGAGACTTTTTTTGTAGCTGGACCACAATGACAATACACTCCTGGCCTGTTTTCAATTTTTTTAAGTAGATTATTCTCTACAATTATAATGAAATAGAATACCCTTTCAAGTGTCCATAATTATTCTCTGGTTTTCAAATATGTCTTAAGTTGACAATTGTTGCTTGAATGTACATACCTATTCTGTGACATAATATTCAGTCTAATGTTTGTCTTTATGCACGAATTGCAACCACCTCTAATTGAACAAAATTATACCGTCAAACAGAATAATAACAGTTTTACAAGGGAAGATAAACCTTGAGCTGTGGGTTCCGCAGACTAGCAGCTTCTAGGCCACACTCCCCACTGCGCTGAAGCACAGCTATCAGGTCTGTGCGCGCCCAAGGAAGGAAACCAAAGGTCAGTTGGGGCTTATTTTCTCCTAGTATCTCTTCCTCAGCCACTCCACTGTGTTGACTTAGGACCATTTTAGAGTTTTGGCAGAAACAGAAGGTGATTATTTAACTTGACCCAAGTTTATCATTTTAACACTAACGCATATTATAATTTCTCTCCCAGTAACTAGCAACAATGAAGGGGAGAAGGATGTAAGCTTAGAGTTCTGGAAATTGAGGGATTCCCCGACCCTACCCTAGTATTCTGTATTACCAGTGTTGGGTGTTATTTTTGCAGGGTCAGCACAGAAAGAACTGAGTTTCGCACAGGACTCACTGGCTAGGCAGGTCATGAATCCAGAGGCTTTCTTGGGAAAGAAATTGAGGACCGGCCTAGGCAGGAGACTATCTCATTACCACGTCTGCTAAGTCACCTGATAGCCTCGGAGTTGTTGCTCAGAGAGCACATTTGAAAAAAAATTGCTGTGCTTTCACCTAGATGAACAGTTCCATAATGTACTGATGTCCTCAGGCTACTTTACTGCCATATTTCACAGAAAATAAACACCCACGTGTGCATGCGGGTGACTCATTTATAAGCTGCTCCTTGCATAGCACACAACTCTGACTCTGCACAAATGCCTGGATCTCAGTTTCTCAGGGAGAAGAAACTCTTGGCCATTTTTTTTCTCCTGTAAATTGCTGATCTTACACTGACCTTAGGGACTATGCTTTCAATAGTCTAAGACCAAGTTGACTAATGGTAAGATTTAGTTTAAAGGTGCAAATAATTTTCAGCTAGAGAAATGTAAGAGATAACCCCTAGGATAGGTAAAATCCTTCTTTCATAAAAAGAACATTTTTACTCTACTGATGATGGGTAAGTGAAGAATAAGTAATGTGGGCTGGGGAATCTTAGTGGGGAATCACTGAGATTAACCCAGCAACCCCTAACCATACGAAACTCCAAAGGTTCGCCTGAAGTAAGAGGTGGCATGTTAAATGCAGCCCCTTCAGGCCACAGGCTGCTGAAATTGCAATCCAATGAAATATATGAGGATCTCACCTATGCAAATGATGGTGCTTCTAAGTAGTCATAACACATAGCATTCATCAGTATTGATTTTTGCCTTATTGCGAGATCATTTTCAATGGTTATAAATTTCATCTTTTTCTCCATTAAAACAGTTTAAAAGTTATTTTATCCTAGTGGTTCCCTGGCATCTTACACTGCTGCGTCTGCCAGCACACATTATAAATGTCTCCCAAATTACCTGAACATTGGTTTTATCCTGATTTCTAGATGACCATTTAAATACTCTGATTCCAATATCTACCAAATGAAAATACTAACATTTCTAAAATCCAGCATAGCACTTATGTAAAAAATGCTTCTTTAGAAAAGAATGAAAGCAGTAAGCACTCTAAGACCCCAAATTGTATCCAAAGAAAATTATGTGCTGGATGTTAGGATATATTTTGATGTCCAAGTCACATAAACTAACCATCATCAGACAATCTGAATGCTGAGTAGCACTGAGAACTATTGTTTCTCGACTGTTCTTGCTTCCATGCTCAGATACTCTTCCTCCGCTCTTGATTTACTGTCCTAGTTTAACTCAAGTCTCTGTCCATAATTGTAGGCTCATCAGCTTCTATCTGACCAAAAAATGTTGAGATTTCTCAGACTTCTGTCCACTCTTCCCCCCAGCCCACTCACTCTATTGGGTTCATTCTAAGAAATACAATTTGTTCAATTATTTACAGAAAAAAATTTCAAAACCAGGTACAACATAAGAAACTAGGGGAAAAAAATCCAAAAATAGAATAAAATAAGATTAAGGTCAATGAAACTACAAGAAAAACAGAAACTCATCTTAAGATATAGTTTGATTACAGTGGTGGTTACAGAAATCTACTTATGTGGTAAAATGATATAATATGGTACATATTATACCTATGTCAATTGCCCATTTCCTGTTTTTAATATCACACTATAATTACTCAACCAGTGGGGAAAATCATACATAGAACCTCTTAGTACCATGTCCAATTTCATGTCAATCTATATTTAAATAAATAATACATTAGAAAAATGGGCAAGACACTTCACTAAAGAATATGGATGCTAGTAAGCATATGAAATGGTAATTATCCTAAGATATCAGGGAAACAATTTACAAGTACTACAGCATGTTCTGTGTACTTTCTACAATAGCTGTAATTATATATATACACACACGGAAATATACAGATCTATGTACCTTTTAAAATAGCTAAAAGTAAATCTATATTTACATTTAATACATATAATTTTACTTTCAGCATATACCATATACATTCTCACACACACTCACAGACACACACACACACACACACACACACACACACACACACACAGACACACACAGAGTTATGCACAGCTGTGTACACACACACCAGCACCAATGAGCCCTGGCCAGGCTGGAGAACTGAAACTCTCACATTTTGTTGATGGAAATCATTTTGGCAGTTTTAAAATAAAATTAATCATGTGCTTACTCTGCAACCCAACTCATCCACTGAAAACTCATGTTTCTACCAAGTCATGTACATCACTATTCAGAATATCTTTATTCATGAACACCAAAAACTGGAAACAAGTTAAATATCGTTGAGCCAGTATATACATAAGCACACTTCCACTGTAATGCAAAGTCAGTCAGCAATAAAAAAGAATGGCCAGTGATTTATACAACATGAATAGATCTCAACTTCATTATGCTAATCAAAAGAGTTTGTAAGAATGTATGATTCTATTTCTATGCCTCTTGGGAGAAGACATGTCTATGGAGACAAAACAATAGTCCCTCATTGTCAGAGATGTGAAGGCAAAGCTCAAAGGAAGACCAGAGGTTTCCATGGATGGAGCTGCTCTCTATTTTTATTATGCATTATACACAATATATTTTGTCTGTATTTGTCGACACCCATAGATTTCTACACCAGAAAGGGTTTTATTATGTATGAACTATATATCTCAGCATTAAATGGGAAAAAAAGAACGGCTAACAGGAAACACAAACTCCAGGGAAAGACATGTTTAAATATGCCCCTTACCCCTAAAATTCACATTTATCCTTTTAAAATGTAGCCTCAGATAAAGCTATATACTTTTAATAGGAAATATATCCAAAAGATAGTGACCCGAAAAGCATAAAAGGATGGAAACAATGTATCATACAAATGCTTAAAAAGAAAAAAATAGTGTATTAGAATGTTTTAATGCAAAATTTGAGAAAATGGACAAGTTATCATATACTTTCATACAAGATATAAATGTGTCAAAAAGGTCTGATAATGTCAATACTACGCAAGACTATTTAGAGATTCAAAGCAGTATCAATATTTCAATGATTTTTTTAAAGAAATAAAAAAACCAACACTGCTAAAACTATATGGAACAACAAAAACCCTGAATAGCCAAAGGAATACTGAGAACAAAGTTAGGAGCATCATACTTACTGATTTCAAGCTTTACTAGGAGACTATAATACTCACAGCAGGATGACACTGGCATAAAAGCAGGCAGATAAACCAGTAAAGCAAAAATCAGGAGTCCAGAAATAAAACCAAGCCTTATGGCCAACTAGTATTTGACAAAAGGACCAATAATACTCAGTGGAGGGAAGCAATCTCCCCAATAAATGGTACCAGAATAGCTGGATAGTCACATGCAGAAGGGAACTGCTCCTGATTTTAAACCACTCACAAAATGTTATATGAAATAGATTAAAAGCTTAACTGTAACTCAAAAAAACCTATAAAACTTCTTGAAGAGAACATGCAAATAAACCTTTCCAGGGGTCTCAGTGATATTTTGGATAGGATACTAAAGTAGAAATAAACGAAAAAAACAAGTGAGACTACAAACCAAAAGCCAGCTGCACAGCAGAAGAAACCACCCAGGAAGTGGACAGCAACTTACAGAACTGGGAGAAAATACCTGCCAGCAACCTGTCTGAGAAGAGGTCAATACCCAAACTAGCTAGGAACTCAAAACTCAGTGGCAAGGAAACAAACCAATTAAAAAATGGGCAAAGGAAGTGAATAGACATTTCTCCAAAGAGGATGCAGGAAAGACCGGTATGTGCATGAAAAGATGCTCAGCATCACTCATCCTCGGGGAGGTGCAAATTAAAGCCACAATGAGGTGCACCGCTGCTAGAACCGCCACCATCAAAAAGACCCGATGTAAATTCTGGCAGAATGTGGACAAAGGGAACCTTGTACACTGCCCGGAGGTGGGGGGGGGGGGGATGTGAACCAGCACAGACACTGCCGAGAACAGTATGAAGGTTTCTCAAAAATAATAATAATAATAATAGGGGGGCTCCCTGGTGGCGCAAGGGGTTAAGTCTCAGCCTATGAAGCTGTCAGCAGCCACTGCAGCATGAGTTCGATTCCCCGGCCAGGGAGATTCCCACAGGGTGTAGCAGAACTCTCCTGCCTCGCCTGCTGCACCCCTCAGCAGTGTACTTCAGTTGCTCTGCCTGTTCTGCTCCCCACTGTCTCTGGTGAATCCTCTCACACACACAACCCACCCCTGCACCTCAGGTCTACACCCCAGTCCTTGTATGCATACGTCTTTGTAAAAAAAAAAAATTAAAATCCAACTGTCAAATGAACCTACTAATCATTTCTTGGATGAGAGGAAAACACTAAATGGAAAGGAGCTCTTCACCACCTGTTTACAATGGCTAAGACATGAGAAAAAAATGTGTCCTTTAATAGATGGGTAGTTAAGAGATACACAAATAGATACTGAAACATTGTGTCAGGATGAAACAAGAAAGAGGTTATCCCCCCTCCCCAAAAACCTTGAGAGGAGCCTGAGGGGATTAGGCTAAGTGAAAGACAAACAATGTGAGATCATTTACATGTGCAATCTACAAGCGGAAAGATAAAACTCAGAGGAAAGTGATCAGACCTGTGGTTTCCAACAACGGAAGTAGGCAAGAGCAGGGAAAACACAGAAACAAAACAGGACACACACACTTCCCACTTACAAGGTAAATATTAAGTAGGGATAAATGTAAACATAATGACTACTTTAACTCCCTGTACCGAGGTTAAGAGCAGATTTATTTAAGAGCCTTCACAAGGAGAATTTTCTGCTTGCTTATTGTGTCTGTAACAGACCATGGGCTGTAGCTAGATCTACCATGCTCATAATTTCCAACACCTGTAACACAAACAAGCAGGCTGTACCCTTTAAACAGTAAACGTATAAAGGATTGATTCTCAATAAAACTGGAGGAAGTGTCAAAGACGTTTTTAAAAAGGGAAAAAGGGCATGTCAACATTTGTTACTTCTGATTCTATTAACACGATGGCCTTCTTTGGGTTAAATTAAAACAAGGCTTAACAACAACAACAACAACAAAAATTGCAGGTTCTTACCTCGCCGAAAAGCAGCTTACCACAGGAACTAGCCACTCTACTTCAGTGATCTGAAGTCTGCACGTGACTGTTTATAGCAGCTTGTATGTAACTGGCAAAAATTGGAATTAACCAACATATCAGCAGGATGTGAGTAAACAAGCCATGGTTCACAGATAAAATGGACTATATCATTCTGTGCCAAATAACTTATTTATTGGTATCAAACCATGAAAAGACATGGAGGAACCTTAAGAATACCTTGCTAGCACTGTTTACAATAGCTAAGGTATGGAAACAACCCAAATGCCCAAAAATAGATGACTGGATCAAGAAGATGTGGTACATATACACAATGGAATACTATTCAGCATTCAAAAAGGATAAACACATGCAATTTGCAGCAATATGGATGGAACTAGAAGGGATCATGCTCAGCGAAATAAGCCAAAAGGAAAAAGAAAAATATCGAATGGTCTCATTTATAACAGGAATATAGGGGAACCAAATAAGAAAGCAACATTCAGCAGGGAAGGAGGGAAGGGGGAGGGCTCAAAAGGGGGGAGGAGGGCAGCACGGAGGACTATGGTGATGGCTCCACGGGTGAACAGGTGGTGGTAACTTATGGGGAATACATAATAATGTAAAAGATACGAATAACAAAAATAAATATTATATTAAAAACAAAAACAAAACAAAGAAAAAAGAATACCTTGCTAAGTGAAGGAAGCCATTGGGACAAGGCTACATACTGATTCCAACCATGTGATGGTCTGGAAAATGCACCACTGTGGGGACAGTCAAATGACTACTGGGTACCCTGGGTGTAGGGGGAGGTGAGGAAGAAGGACTAGGTGGAAATAAGTCACTTTTAGGTGAAAATAGTCTGTATCATTCATACATATCATGAATTTGTGAAAAACATTGTACAAGACTGTGATCCTTCATGTAAACTAAAACTAATGTGAATCAAGTAAAATTTAGATCCAGATGATACTGATGTTACTACGGGCTCATCAATTTTGACATGTAAGCTACACAAATGCAAGACGTAAATGTCAGTGGGACCGGCCACTCATCGTGAGGATATGGCCTATGCGCCAGGGAAGTCTCGTGCTGCTACAGCTCGTGCTGGTGATCTTTCAGCTGCAAACCTTCTCCTGTTCAACCCAAGTGTTACTGAGACCACCTCCAAACCACCTGACCCTCACAGAACGCACTGGTTTAATGAATATTTAAGCATAAATCACAGCCCTGGTCTGCTGCATTTTAGGGATGGTAGAACCACCATTTACGTGAGGTAGAGATTCTCCACAAGCCTGTGTTCACTCAGCACCAAGGCTATCCCAGTGCATCGCTCACAGCATTCTAGAGATGGGAGAACAGAAAGGTGCAAAACGCAGGCTCGAACCCGGACCATCTGGCCCCAAAGTATTTGAAAGTCACCCCTGTACCACAGCACACAAGATTACCATGAAACAAATGCATCTGACAAGTGACCACAATTCTCCCAAGAAAACCAAACACTCGGTGGCAAAAAATAAAGAAACAGAGATAAACAGCATAAACTACGGAGCCTCAAGCAGCGCCCTACCAATTAACAGCAAACTCCACGTTAAAAGGCGCTGGGAAAAGCAACAGGGAGGCCAGCAGGGAAAAGTCCAGGTCAACAAGATGATTTCAGCCAGAATTCCCCAAAGGGCGGGGGAGGCGGAGACACGCCCAGGTGGGAGCTGCGAGTCTCCGATGAGCCCCGTGAGCCCCGTGAGCGCGAGACCAGAGGAGCCCGGCTCAGGTGCAGGCCACGTCCCGGGCCAGCGGGTGTCCACGAGGGGAGCCTGCACCCCTGGGCCCTCCCAGGCGCGCGGGTCCTCCGTCCCCACGGCACGTCGACAACCAAATCCAAAATGAGGTCACGCGAGCCCCCTGCGGTGCAAACCCCCCAGGCAACTGAGGCCGTGGAAGCCCGAGACCCGGTGGGCTCAGGGGCGCCGGCACATTTGTGGGGGTGGGGCCGCAGCAGCGCAGGTGCAGGGAGCAGAGCCTCACTGAGTCACAGAAGCAGAGGGGCTGGGCGAGGCTCCCCCGGCCCCCAAACACCGTCTTCCTGCGGGTAACTGGGGGGGGGGGGTGGGCTTGGCCGCAGCTGAGGCCTTGGGGGTCCCTGACCGCCCCCCCCAGCTGAGGCCTTGGGGCTCCCCGACCGCCCCCCCCAGCTGAGGCCTCGGGGCTCCCCGCCCCCCACGCACGTTTCACTCACAGGAGCTCTGGGCTGCGTGCCTGGGACACAGGGCCTGGGGGAGACCACGCAGAGTCATTATTCAAAGTCTCTTTCTCCAAGTTGGGAGCAGACAATACTCGGTCCCCTCGCCTCCGGCCTACCTAGGAGACCTCAGCCCCTCTGTCTCCTTTCCTGCCCGTGGGTCCTGACAACTGTGAACACTTCGGGCGCTCACGCTCATACTGCCTTTCCCGCCAAGGCAGGCGAGGTCGGTGTCCGCCATCTTAACGGGCCCTTTTCAGTGAGCCGTAGAACAGCCCGGATAGATGCTGACAAAGCAAATGGGATTTTCTCTGGAAAACATTCAGATTTTAGGACCCTGAAAATATTTATTGAATTAAAAAGTCCCTCATTAGCGTGTCTTAAGAAACTGTAAATGACTAAAATAAATTACATTTATTGAAGGACAAACAATTACTTGGAAATTCAAGTCTTAGGACAAAATAAATACAGTAATTCTCTTCCCCCAAATGTCCCCTTTTTCTGAGTACAGAAAGTCCAAAACAGCCCTTCCCTTTACTACGGGAGGCAACTATTTTAAACTTCAGGTTCTTCACCTCTAAAATTGAGGTAATAACACTTAATGAAGTCTAAAATGCCATTTCAGCACTTCCAACGCTTTACCCGCCTGACGAATGAGACTTTCCCTCTTGCTTTGGTTGTTTTTCCCCCAAAGCATCTAAACCCGAGACTGTGAACCAAAGACAACCGTGTTCCCCTTCCCGCCCCTCGGTTTCCCCAAAACAGCAAAAAGAAACGTCGTGGGAGCAGAAAGTGCCGGCAAGGCCGGGGACCTGACCTGGAACAGCGGCCCCGGGACGGGAAACGCCAGGAGACGCGGCCCCGCAGACGCTCTGAGCCGAGCAGGCGCCCTCCAGCCCCGCCAGCGCGGCCAGCGCGGGGATAAGAAGGCGCGGCCCGGGAGGGAGGGCCCGGTGCTTCATGCGGCGCAGCTGGGCGGCCCCACCCCCGGCGGCCACGCGGGGGCCACGGGGCATCTCGGCCTGCAGCAGCCACGGCCCGTGGGCCCGGCCCCCACCGCACGGGGCAGGGGCGAGGGGAGAGCCGCTGTCCAGCCGCGCTGCATCCGGGCAGCAAACCGCCGTGGGCCCGCCGGGGTCAGAGCTGAGCCGGCCCGGCCTCCCCCCAGGCCGGAGTAGCGCGTGTAACACGCGTGCGGGGAGCCAGCCGCAGCCCCCCCGGCGTGGATGCGCGCGAGGGGCTCCTTCCTTTGCAGCAAGGGTCCCCAGCCATGCTCGCTCTGTCCCCCCCCCAACCTGCGCCCCCTTCCCAGACACCAGCGGGGCCTCCCGGGGACAGGCGGGGCTGCCGGGACAGCGGGCGCACCAGGCTGCCCAGAAGCCCCTGGGCGGCGGGAGGGCAGCCGAGCTTCTCCAGAACAGCCCAAGGGGCGGCCGCTCATTTCTCAGAAAAATTGACAGCCACAGGGACAAGGTGGCGTCCCTCACGCCAGGCCTCACACAGCGGACCGGACTTAACCAGTCTCAGCTCTCCCAGCAGAGCAACCTTAACCCAGCTGGTGGGGGTCTCCTGACGGGCACCGAAGGGCCGCTGGGCCACCCCCAAGGAGGCGGCTACAGCCCCAGCCTGTCTGCCCCAGCACCTTGCTCCCCTCATCGGCCTGGTAAGTCTTGCCCCGAGCAGCTCCTCAGGGCTCCTTCCCAGCTGCTGCGGCATTGAACCCAGTTTTGCTCCAATACTCTTGACCACTGTTTTCTCCAGAACAGCCTCCGCCAAACTTCTGCCGGCCCTCCTAACCACTCCTGGTTTGACTCTGTCCAACTTGCTTGCATTTTGTCAATTGCTTTTTATTCAGATAAAGTCTTCAAATTTTCATATGCCTCCATGCCTACTTTAACATGTTTGAAATATTTTCCATTAAATAACTACAAAAAGGAAATAAAAATGGTAGCAACAGTGAAACTCTTGAAATTCTGAACCTGGAGACATTTTTTAGGAAATTATCTCCCTTTCTTTGTCCATCATCAGTCACTGCAATTTCACTGGGACATTCTTTTATGTCCATGCGCGTGCGCGTTCGCGCGTGCACGCACACACACACACAGAGAGAGAGAGAGAGAGAGAGAGAGAGAGAGAGAGAACAGGAGCAGGCTAAATTCAACCTTCACTATGACTCAGGCTTCGAAAACTGTCGCCAAGAGTATGAACACTGACAAAGACACCTTTCCTCTAGCAACTACAGTCTCCAGACCCTGGGATTTAATTAATGCCAGCAAAGCATGAGTGGGCATTTTAAAAAGTATACTAGGAGGGATTTCAGAGCAATGAGTGGCTGTAGAGTGAGTGAGTGCTCAGGATTGTTCCGCCCTACCACCATTGGATTTAATGATGGCTACCTGCGGTCTTGCACGTGTGCCTCATGGCAGTGCCTGGCGTGTGCTGTGCGTGCGTGGATGGGTCCACCTGGGCCTGGAGAGACTGCATCATGTAAGGGCGGCAGTGGTGGCAGAAGCAGAGGGAGACAGCAGAGGCAGCGGCAGTAACAGAGAGCCCAGAGAAAGTACAGATTTGCTGGGGGCTAGAAGGCCTCCCAGCCTCCTGGCCCCCTGGTCCACCTTGTTTGTCCTGTCCCTGGTTGCCTCACTGCCAAAAGATTATTAAAAGCCTGCAAAAGCCACCTTGTGCTCCAGGACTCATCCTTACCTGTCAGCCTGAATCACAGGAAGCCTGCCTGGTGTCTTGCTGTCACAACAGTGCCTGGAGATGCCTGAGACCTTCAGAAGCACAAAGGGAGAAGTCAGCAGAGCCCACCCACAGGGCAGGCAGCAGTTCCTACGAGAATGGCAAACCCTGGTAGTCTTGCAACAGGAGAGGTACAGACATTGAAGTCTGAAGTCTCTGAGCATAGTTTTATGCAAGATTTGCATATTATAGACACATCTTTGATGGGACAGAAAATAGTCATCAAATAGAATTTCTTAGACTTTTTGATATATGAGAGTAGTACATTTATTTACCTTACTGAGCTTTTGACCCCCCTTTGCCCACTAATTGTCAGGAAGATGCATGCCAGCTCAGAAACCTGGTCAGGTGATGCCACTTTATTTCACTTGATGAGAAAGCACAAAGTAAGTGAAGGCAAGTGATTGGTGTGAAAAATCGCTAAAAGGTTTAGCTTTGGGAATATTTTGAAGGTGTGAGGAGAGCTGGGCAGGGTGGAATAGTCCATAAAAGGTAGTCCTGGAGGCAGGATGTCTGTCTGTGTGTCTGTCTTGTCGCCACCAGAATCTCCAGCATCACAGCGGGTGGACACGGAGCAAGTGTTTAAGCAACGTTTTAAGATGAACAAGTGAAAGGTACGATTCCCCGTGGAGCACACAGGCAAACAATGGCAGTATTTTTGAAACATGCTTTTGAAACATTCGAGAAAAGCAGCTCAGCCCAAACTGCCTTCTCCCGCCGTTGTCCACACATCGCATCTGCCGGAGAGAGGAGCGCGGGCTGTAGGAGCGGGGCAGGCGGCTGTGCGTGAACGGAAGTGCCGAGGCCTCAGCTTCTGGTCAGAACAGAGCAAATCCATCCAAGAGTTACGGACCGGTTTGTTCCTGTTTCCAGATCGCTTGACTAAAGGGGTGTACTGTTAGATGACGGGAGATGGGGGTGAGGGCGGGGAGCTGACTCTCATAGTTCCTTTAGATTCAGGGCCGCTGCTCCGTCGTGTGCCCACCATTAAGCACAGAGTTGTGGGGATACCTGGGCAGGCGGCTGGGGGTAGAGGCAGAGCTGAGATACCATGTGCTCGCAAGGCAAAAATGAGGACAAGGGAAGTTTTTCTGTAAGTTTCCAATTCTAGTGCAAACCCAGCTGAATATACTAAGCTTTGCTACTGTCTAAAGATACACTGAGGCATATTATAGATATTTAGTGTATGTGAACAAATAAATCCATCCAGAAGTGTAGAGAAGCAGTTCCAGCTCCACCCATAGGAACTGAGGAAGAGGCTTTGGCAGGGAAAAGGAGGAAGCCAAGTACTGAAGTTATAAACAGACCCAGTTGGCTGTAACTGGTCATCCTTAGATTTCAATTTCATAACCTTGAGGCATTTACAGTCTCGGATTTTGGTTTGCTTAAATAATAACTACCTCCCTGTTTGCTTAATTAACTTAGCACTATTACGACCCAACATTTTAGACTCAATTTATTCATCTTACAGTTAAAATTGAGCTCCTACTTTTAAGCCAAGCATATTCTAGAAGCAACAGCTGGTAGGATGAATGAAATAAAATCTGTGTTCTCAGGGCTTAAATTTGAATGGGAGTAGAGGAGGCAGATAATAAGAGAATATGTGCATATGATAAATTAATATTAACTGGCAGTAAGATGAGATAGCAGGGATGGAGAAAGGCTAGCAATTGGGCTTGATTGCAGTTTTGTAAGAGTGATCAGAGAAAGTGAAGAATTAAGAAATAATTAACAGAGGGGTAAAATCATCAGATTGGATGAGATAACCCAAAGAGTATAAACAGATCCTCCTAAAGTCCTTCTTGTTATGCTAATTTCAATAGATCTCTGCTGTTTGCAAACAGCAAGTTTGAATAGAGAGAAAGTGTTACTGAATAGAGCTGAAAATCCCTGAAGCCAGCTTCTGGCTCCTGGTCCCCAGGTCTGGCTCTCAGAATGGCCACTCTCTGCCTCTCCTGACATTCACTCCATTTTAGTTGAATTATTTTGACTGAGTTTGTTTATTTCAAGCTAACACCCTCTACAAAGGAACCTTAATAGTAAACTTGGCTTCAAACAAGCTCTGCACATTTTCTGTCCTCTTCAAAATGCTTTAGATCCCTTGGCAAAATTGGAAAGGAAATGCCCTTATTTGACTAGGTCCCTATAACTACTTTTCAAATGATTCGATTTAATCTTCTTTTAAAATGGTGAAGGCAGAGTTGACAGCAGGTTGCTCAGCACATATTGGTTATTCCCTTAAGCAGTGAAATGTATAATAATGTCTGCTTTCTGTCTGTTATATAAAGGTGGTTTTAAAGCAAGCCGGATGCCTGCCACGCCATTACCCGTCTTCCACACCAGCTAACTGAAGAATCCTCTCTTGAGACCATCTGTCAAATATAGGAAAGAAATGGCACTTAGAAATTGTTTGCTGTAGCTGAAGGCTTCCGATCTATTTTTTCTCGTACTTTATAGAGAAATTCCTGTGTCAATACTTAGGTTATTTTTCTGTTGCTAAAATCATTAGTTCTGCTTTGTTTATCCTTGAAACTAACAAAATACTACTAGCTATTTTGCTGAAACTGTTAATGATTCTCTCCAAAGGCTTAAAAGTAGAGGGATAATGAGCAAAAATCACCTTCAATGCACTGTCTCTGATTTCTTCTTACCTAACAGACATACTTTCCTCTTTTTCAATGTGAAAATGTTATTATTTTGACTCAGTAAAAATCTGCTGAATTCCAAGTTAATAACCAACCTGCAAGTTCCATTGACTTGTCACTTTAGAGACATCACTAGGCTAGAGAGTTATAAAAACTCCAAAGAGGAGAAATAAAACCAGCATGACAGAGACTATGCCCTAGATCAGCTTAAAACTGAATACTCATGAAACTTTTATATAAAGTTAAAGAACCTCAGTTGTCTATTGCTGACAGGCAGACTGTCAGCAATGGAAAGTGCCATGTAGCCTGGAGAATTCTCGGAAAGCTTCTGAAAGGAGTACACCTAGGAGGCTCTATAGAGGTTACTGCAGACATAGCACTGCTATGATTACCTTTAACATTCAATTTAACAAACATATACTAAGTATCTGCTATGCCAAAGGCATTTTGCAACATCACAGGAAGGCTACTAAATTCATGAAAGTGCTTTGTCTCGGACCTCAGAGGATGGCAAAATTCTGGGGAGCAGGAACCATTGTTGACATGAAGAATAAGAACAAATTAACAAAAGGGGGGGCAAATTTTATCACTTTTTAATAACGCAGTAGTATTCTGGTGTGTATACACACAACATCTTCCTAATCCGTGCATCTGTCCTTGGGCACCCTGCCTGTCCCCACAGCGAGGCATATGGAGCTGCAGTGAGCACTGGACGGCTAGTATGCCTTCAGAGGCATGTTTTTGTGTTTTTGGGGTAGCTACCGAGGAGTGGAATTGCTGGGTCATGGGGTAGCTCTACTTTTACTATTTTGAGAAACTGTACTGTTTTCCATTGGCTGAGGGTATCTTGGTGGTAGACCCATCTACTTGTAATAACAAGTATAACAAGTATCTGAAGAAATGCGAGCCTATAGTTCTGAATCATATAGCGTTGTAAACCAATGTTACCTCAATTTAAAAAAAATAGTAAGAATTTCCCTTTAAAGTGGAGAAGCATGGGCCTCCCCGGTGGCGCAGCGGTTAAGCGCTGCGCTGTGGAGCTGTCGGCAGCGGCGACGCGAGTTCGACGCCCGGCCAGGGAGAATCCCACATGGCGCGGCAGACCTTTCCTGCTTCGCCCGCTGCTCCCCTCAGCAGTGTATTTCTGATCTGCCTGTTCTGCTCCCCACTCTGGCTCTGGTGAACCTTCTCGCCGCCCCATGCCTCTGGCCTGTACCCCAGCTTGTATGTATAAAAATAAAAAAATAAATCTTTAAAGTGGAGAAGCATGACAAATATTCCTTTGGTGGAGGCTGACATCACACTGATGTATGCATCCTTGACAGAATGTGATGAAAATGGCAGTCCAGTCTACAGTCTTTCTTCTGATAAGCCATCCCCTGGTCTTATGAGGAGAGGTATCAGGCAAATTCTGAGAGTAGGGCATCCTGCAGAATATCTGACCAATATTCACAGCAATGTCAAGTCAGCTAAAACAAGATTAATTTGGGAAAATGTCACAACCGGAACAGGGACAACGTGACAGCTATATGTTATATGGTATCCAGGATGGAATACTGTGACAGAAAATGGGATTTCAGTTAAATCTTAGATGATCAGAAGCAATTATGGAACTTAGCTAAAATAATATATCGATATTGGTTAATTGAAATTATAATATATAATTAAATTAATTAAAATAATTAAATATATAATAGATAATTATATCATCATAATGTACCCCATGTATGTAAGGTGATAATTATTGCAAAATGGGATTTAGAGGAAACCTCTGGATTCTTTTCTCAACTTTCTTATAAAACTTTAAAAAATTAAAGTTAATAGAAAATATACAATCACATTGACTAAATGGAAATGACTAGTGAAAATGGGGGAAACTGGCATGGAGGAACTATGGGGATTTTTTTAAAAAAATGTTTTTGTACTTTTACTGACAAAAATGTGGAAAATCGTCCCCAATAAAACCTCATAATGGGAAAAGAGCTTGTGTGATTTTAACACCCTTGTCATAATCCACTTTCCAAGGTCACTTTCAAAACTCTTACTTTTATAAATTCTTTAGATTTTGTTTTTGAGAAAGGAAACAAAAATTGGAAGAATTCTGTCAATTTAAAACTGATTTTTAGAGAGCTTAAATGGAACTACTTTCTCTGTTTCAGTAATTTGATAAAACCGTCCCTAAGGGCAAGAAAGGAACCTTTGCCTTTTGCAAGTTCATAATTTAGGAGGTTATGGTAATCGTAAAATACAGGAAAATATCTTGGATAAAATAAAAAAACATAGAGATAACTGATATGAGATAAAAATCAAACTCTAAAATATTTAGTTTTTCGCATCATTTGTATGTTTAAGGAAAAGACAATAAAAAAAGAAGAAATATGTTTCTGGCTTACCCCAGCACATGTTTCTAAAAGACATTCAGAACATTTAGAATTGCTCAGTATGTTCTGTAAGACCTTTTATTTGATATTCTAGTGACAAATACATATTGTTAACCCCAGATTTGTGTGTGTGTGTGTGTGTGTGTGTGTGTGTGTGTGTGTGTATCCTTTAGCTTTATGTTTAGTGCATTTCCAAATATTTTAAATCTCATGGGGAGGTTCAATTAAGTTTATCTCCCACTGTACAAAGAAATTCTTGAATTTGAAAGAGTTTGCAATGCTTGTTTTAAAGCTGGAAATCAAAGTGTAATTGAATCATTTATTTCCAGATGGATTGTTTTCCATTGGAACAGTTAACAAAAGATGGCTAATTATGAAAGATTGACATGGAAAGGGTACTATTTACACATAAATAGTGTTTCCAAAACTGGAAATCCAGGGAGAGACACATGGTCCAGAGAGAGGATTCAGCAAAGTCCTCTCCCTTCATTATGAAAGTTACATAATTTTAGCAAGTATTTTCCTTTGCTGCCTGTGCTAGACAAATACCTCCACATATGTGCACTGTCCAGCACAGTGCGTATTTGATTCTACTGAGTGTCCTGTGCGTCTGAAGGTAGGGGACAGACTTGGATAACCCAGCTTGTCATCAGAACAAAGATGTGAGGTGCCTGCTTGATGCAGAAGGTCTATTACCTGGAGGGATGTTACAGTGGTGCTGACGGTGGAGGGGTAGGGCCAACCGAGATAGAACAACTCAAGTCATCCACTAACGGGCAACCACTCGTTGAGAAAGACAATAGGAAGCAGGAAGAGGCAAGGACAGATAAAACCGGACTGTGCAGAGACCCCCTGGATCCACGCGGACAGGGCCCTAGCAACACTCCTCTGAAACAGTATAAATACAGGCACCCTACTTTAAGCCATGGGAGATGTTCATGGACTTAGCGCCTGTTGTCTGGAAACCTTCTCCAGCGCAGCTGGGAGCCACCACACTCACCCAGGAGACAGCTGCCAGCCCCAGGTGATGGATTCCAGGAGCCCTGGGCCAGTCGCGCATGGCCTGCCAATCCCTCAAACTTCACCAAGAGGCTTCTGTCCCGAATTTTTGCTGCCCACTGAATTGCATGCATCTATCATCATAATGTAGGGTCCGCACCATCCCTGAAGTTCATATTCGAGCTCTGTGCATCTGGCTTGAGTTAGGAGTGAGAGCTTCCTGCTTTGGGGAAGTTGGCACGCGACCCACCCGAACCCACTCAAACCAGGGTAAAGAGAATTTTGAAGTGAGGAAGATCCTGGAGAATCTGCAGCAGATTTTAAGGAAAGGGATGAAGCCTGGCAAGAAAACAGAAGGCAGGTAAGAGGATCAGAGACAGCAGGGGGGGGGGTGGTTTTGTGCCAGGCTGCTTGGTGGAAGGAGAATTCCACCCTCACCTGGCCAGCAGGATACAGACTTGCCCACGGAGAGAAGCGAGGAATGTGCCCGAGAGAAAGCTCCAGGTCACCACCGGGGGCGACCGCTACTATTCCAGAAACCCTCCTGTGGAGTCCTGTGCAGCTTGTCTGAATGTACAGGGACCCTTCCCTTTGCCCTTGACAGAGCAGGGATAGCCAAGGCACTGCAATGCTGAGGCAACTACCAGCAGACCGCCAGCTGCCCCGGGGCAGGGGGAGTGGGGTGCGGAGCAGAGCCTGCTGCAGGGAGTGATTTTGGGAAGCCGTCTGGTGAGGCAGTAGGACGCTGCTTAGCCAGCGTGGGAGGAGAGGGAGCTCCAGAGGGGGATGCCTGTCCTGTCCCCTGCCACCCTTGGAGTTGCATCCAGATCCACGGGAGTCCCTTCCCCATCTCCTGCCAAACAGCACGTCACACCTTCTTCGCTCGCTCACCAGGCCACACAGCCTGTCCTACTCCGTGATGTCTTTGACCGTGACCTGCAGACAGGAAAGATCTCCAACCGTAGACGTGCTTACAAGGTGGAGAAAGAAGAACAAATCCCAGATGGCATGAGTATCGACGCCGAAGGGAAGCTCTGGGTGACCTGTTACAATGGAGGAAGAATGATTCATTTAGATCCTGAGACAGGGAAAAGGCTCCAAATCGTCAAGTTGCCTGTTGATAAAACCACCTCATGCTGCTTTGGAGGGAAAGATTACTCTGAAATGTATGTGACCTGTGCCCAGGATGGAATGACTCCCAAGGCCTTCTGAAGCAACCTGAAGCTGGTGGAATTTTCAAGATGACTGGACTGGGAGTAAAGGGATTCCTCCCTAGCCCTATGCAGGCTAAGCCACAGGCCTCCTATTGGAGGATCTTCTGAAGACAACTAGAAAGTTCTGCAACTGAAATTTCAATCTAGTTACCAAAATATAAAGCAATGATATTAACAGGGTTAAAAAATGGTGCGGGCCATCCTGGTGCAGCTGCCCTGATTCAGGTGGTCTGGCACCTTTTTGCAGGCCCCCTGCCCTACTCACAGCCTCTGCAGAGTGCCACAGTCTAGGTTGGCCCCAAAAGGCACCAAATGGTATAACTATACTCTGTGAACAAAGGGTGGACCGTGCTTGGATCTTGCTGTTTTGCCTTGTTTGTTGATTTTGTCACCTGAGCATAGAGAACATATGTGCAGACTCACCAGCGGAAGCCACAGGGCTTGGTGGGGTGTGGTCTCCATGTCTGACCCATCAAGTCCTCCAGCAGAATTTCCCGTGATGCCCGGCAGGTTCGGCAAGAACCTGACTCTTGCAATGTGGCTGGTGTGGCCACGAATGCCACTTTTATTTACCATAAATTTAAAGGTGATTAGCCACATGTGGCTACCACCTACTGCATTAGACAGCACATCTCCAGAGATGCCAAATAAACAGGATTTCACTGGCCATTTGGAAGCAATTTATTGAATATTCACTAGGAGAAATATTTTTATCAGAACCTGGAAAGGATGGCAAGTTAGGTGATACATTTGTGTTCCATATTTTGTCTGCACTTTAACTTCTGTTCATATAAGTCGTGAACTCATCTCTAGCTGTTGGTGATTTTTCCCTGTTCACCAGAATTGCTGACAGGGATGTGTCAATGCTCTATAAACCTGAGGATTTTGATAAGCGATTGTCTTCCCCGTGACAGCTAATACCGACCACTTTAAAATGATGACTCTGCATTTTAAATTTATTTAAATTTAAATTTGCATTGTTCTCTGAAGAATTCGAAATGCAACCTCTGCGTTCAGCATCAGGTCCCTTTGTGGTGGCTGAGAGAATGTGACACAGAGGAAGAGACTGACAAGTTACGTCACCTCCCGACATTCCGCACATTTCTCTCTCCTGAGTGTACGTGAAGGAAAGGGAACACTTAAGATATTACTGATGACAACTTGCCATTTTCCATCCAGATAAAAATAGCACGAGGGCAGCTTCTTACCTGAGTCATTCTTTGATTATCGCATCTTCCTGGCCTCCTACTGCTAAGGCACAAGTAAGAATTTGTAAGATGTCTTAGGATTTGTTAAACTTTAGTTGATGAAGAACAGATTGCCAGAGAATAAGATGAACCACAAAAACAGTGCTCTACCTTCTCCAGATTCCATACTCCATCACTCGAATTGGAAACAGGTATCTAGATTTTGTCCAGCCAGATGCACAAGACTTATTGGCATTGCTGCATTTGTGATACTAGATTTTTCTCTCTGTGTGATAGATTTTTCTTTCACCTCTCTATGGAATAAAATATCCTGGCTAAAAATCCAGGACTTAAACCAAATGGCTTGTCTTTTAACCTCTGTGCTTCTTGTATTTGTACTGGGTGATAGTGACACTTGCAAACTTTATGGAAAGACCTGGATGATGTCTGAATAGAATTACCAGAGATGGCATCTCTCAGCCTCCCTATGCAGTTGCACTGATGCAAAATGGGAATGAATTTACTAAGATTTGGTATTTTTCAAATACGGACATAGAATACCTAGCACTAAAGGTATAAATCTCATCAGATCTGATGTTCAGTGGTAAATTACACCGATGATGATGGGTACTATAAAAAATACACTCACCTTTCTAAAATCCCTGATGTGGGCGGACAATGCATTAAAGCACCATTGCTATGGACTGAACTGTGGGCTCCCCCAATTCATATGTTGAAGCATTAACGCCCCAAGGTGATGGTATTTGCAGATGGGACTTTTAGGAGATGATTTTAAGTTTAAATGAGTTCATAAGGGTGCGGTTGTAGCACAATAGGGCTGAGGTACTTCCAAGCAGAAAGAGAACTATATAGGTCAGCGAAAACTCTGAACAGGGGTCTCCCTGGTGGTGCAGTGGTTAAGTGCTGCACTGTGGAGCTGTTGGCAGTGGCGACGCGAGTTCGATGCCTGGCCTGGGAGATTCCCACATGACGTGGCAAACCTCTCCTGCCTCACCTGCTGCTCCCCTCAGCAGTGTATTTCCATCGATTTGCCTGTTCTGCTCCCCACTCTGTCTCTGGTGAACGCTCTTGCCGCCCCACGCCTCTGGCCTGTACCCTGGCTTGTATGCATAAATAAATCTTTAAAAAAAAACAAACTCTGAGCGGAACCCAGCCATGCTGGTGCCCTGACCTCACACTTGCAGGCTCCATTTTAAGTCCCCAGCCTCTGGCTCTTTGTTACAGTAGCCCAAGCAGAGAGAGACACGTGTTCCCTCACTTAGAGCAGTCACCCCCAAGTCTGGGTTCATGCAGGGGTTTTTAACATCCCCTTTTGAGAGCTGGCCTGCCTAACCAAGTATTTTGCATGAAAGGGTTTGCATGAGATACTTTCTTTTGACTCAAGACAAGACTGTTACATTAGTGAGGTCTACGGGCTTTAAACACACAGCTTGCAATACCCCTTAACTATAATACAGGTATTACAAATGACATGTCATTGGAAACCCCCCAGGAATGCTGGTCACTCCAGGTAAATCAGGCCATGCCTGGCTGGCCCCAAAGCTGTTGTCTGCTGCCTCAAAGGGTCTGAGGGGTTCTGACACTGCAGCTGGCATCTGCCCACGCCAGTCGTGGAAAAGCCAGGGGCCGAGCAAATCCGTCTGCACAGCTGGCGATGGCCTCAGAGAGGGGAGATGTAACCCTTGCCTGCTTTTGTTGGATACTTTTCGCCTCCTTCCTCATTGTTTTCTTGGTTTATCATGTGTGTTCATGGTGAGTGTGTCTGTGAGGGGGTGGATCTCCGAGGGACTTGAATTATGGGCTGCTGACATTTAGATTCACTGGAGATTGTGTGTATATACATGTGCAACTATGTGTGTATATGTAAAGACATATATATGAGTATATGTAGGTATATGTGTTTGTGTGCAACTTTTTTCAAAAATGGGCTATTAATTCTGCTGGACATTGAAGCCGGGCTCCTTCTCTATTTGTTGCAGCTACAAATGACCGGTCTCTCAGACAAGCATTAACACTTTGTGGTCCGCTCACGTATTAGCACTTGTTTTTGTCACCAGTATCAGGTGGCTGCTCACGTATTAATACGTGTTCATCTAGTCTCCGGTTTTTCACACCACGGTGGATTTATTTGGCACTATTAGGAGCTATTTCTTTGATCGTACTCAGTCTAGAAGCTTTACACATTGTTTTGGTGAACGTGTAAGGTGTTTTATGAGAGTTAGTACAGTTTTTTTAGTATCCAGTAGTTCAGGAGTTGTGTGTGTTTTATTGAATGCTTGCACCATTCATGCGGTGGCACAGAAAATGGCCGGCCCCAAGGGCTGGTAAATTGAAAGGGCACTGGCACACAAAGTGTTAACAAGTTTGTCCTCCCTGTCTCTTGCCATTCTTCCTTTGTTTAACAGATTTGTCTTCTTGCATTCCAAGAAAAAGGAAGTTAAAAAGCAGTTGTTGGAAAACAAACATCTGGTGCCCACCCCTGCCCCCTCCCCTTTGCAGACCCTTGCCCACATCCTTTTTATCCCCTTTGTATAAATCCCCCTGCCCCCTGCCAGAGAGCAGGATGGGGTCTTTCAGACACGAGTTTGCTGCCCTTCTCATCTGTCCACACATTAAACCACTTTCCTTTTCCTCAAACTCTGTTTCCTTTTATTGGCAGAGGGAAACTGAGGCCGGCGTTTGGTATCATAAACATATATAAGATGTTTGGGGTTACTTTTCCAACATTTGTCAAATGCCACTGAGTTTAAGTTCCATCCTTCAGAACCAGACCAGCACTGTTCGTTCCCAAGAGGTGCTCACTGAACACTTGTATTTTACGAGGAGATCCCCTTTTGGCAAACGGGCTACCAAGTGTGGCGCCAAGCCCAGTGTTTGTGAGTGAGACATCAAGTATCCTCTCTGAAGCTGCGGATTTGCATGCTCTGATAACTCTTCAGTTCCAAGGAAAACAGAGGGAAATGTCTGTAACGAGCATTATGAGGTTGTCCAGTGAGGTCATAAACTCAACCATCCTGTTGAAACTCTTCCTTGAAGCCTCCTCTGTAACATGTGACATGAAAAGCTTTCTGCTTGATTTTTCCTGTCTTTTTCTTCACTTACACTTTACTCTCAAAGTAAAGTGTTTTTTCCCCCAGAGTTAAAGGGAAGAACTACTCAGGCTGAATTCTATTAACATGCAAAAAACAGTTAGGCAAATATCTCAAATGAGCAGACTTCAATTTTCCCTAGGCATTTTTTTAAAGAAAGCAAGTGTTTTCATTTGAAATGATATCTATGATTGATTCTTCCATCTTATGGGGTGGTCTTACCTCTCCAAATTGTCAAGTAGCCTTCTGTGTTCCACATGGGTCTTTGGGGTGGCTCTTACTTTCTAAAAGATAACTGCACTGTTGCATTGTTACTCGGAGCCATTCAGAGTATAGCCACTCAGGTATTCCAGAATTTATTTTTAGTTTTTTAAGATTTATTTATTTATGCATGCAAGAACTGAGGTGTAGGCCAGAGGTGTGGGGCGGTGAGAGGATTCACCAGAAACAGAGTGGGGAGCAGAACAGGTGGATCCACTGAAGCACACTGCTGAGGGGAGCAGCGGGAGAGGCAGGAGAGGTCTGCGGCACCATGTGGGAAGCTCCCTGGCCAGGGATCGAACTGGTGCTGCAGTGGCTACTGATAGCTTCATAGTGCTGAGACTTAGCACCTTGTGCCACCAAGGAGGCCCTTCCAGAATTTAAATGACTATATTTTTAAATATTTGTGTATCCTGAAGCACTTGAATACAGCATGGCTTTATTTCTGACTTGTTCAGTCATTGCTCAGAAAGCCACTGGAATGCCTGGGGACTGCCATTGTTCCAATGCAGTACTGATGAGGCTCTGCTGAGCAATTATCATAGGAATTTCTTAGCTCATTTCTTAGTGCACTGTAAGAATTCCCCTCTGACAATGGGTCAGTTCTGAGCTTTGAAATCTACAAAGACAGTATCTGTGTGTGGTCTGAGGACATTGCTACTTGAGTATGTGAGTCCTGGGCAGACCAAATCCTTTGAGGGTGAACTAAAAGCAGACTCTTGGAAACACTCCCATCACGAGTTGCTAATGCTGGCTTTCATTTCCAAGCAAGCAGCAGTTTCGCCGAACATCTGTCATGTGCTCAGCATTGTTCTGGCTAGTAGTGGAAAGGTAGGTACTTCCTGCCCGTGCAGTTTCCAGAACTCAGAGCTCAGTCGCCACTTTAGAAAGAAATGCAGCTTTTTCTTATAGTCATCACTGACAATTTTCCCAAACTAGAAAGCAATCAATATAAAAATAAAAATCCTATATATATGGCAAGGTGTCGGGTAAATAAGGCAAGCCAGGCCTTTTGACATCCTCCTGCTGTCAGTCTCTACGGCTTCCACGTGTGGTCTTGGACGCCTCCTAGTTTGCACGGATGCTGGGGCCAAGGGGCGTGGGTGCTGAGAACGTGAGTTTTGACTATGGATGCCTGGGCTCAAGTGCATATGTAAACACGGACAGCTAGGCCTAAGAATGAGGTACGGAAGGCTGTTGGCAAGATGAGGGTGGAGAAGAGCAGCTCCGTCACTCTGAGGCAAGACTACAGAGGACACGAGACTGGGAGGGAAAACGCCAGGGAGAAGCAAGAGTGACAAGCTGCTCTGTTCCCTGATTCAGCACCAAAGGCCTGTAAAATCTGCCAAAGACTCCAAATTCTCTTTTTGTCTGCAAAAACAATGAACCTACCCAGCCTGTGATGGTTGCACAACACAAAGTAATCTGCTGGTATTAGTGAAATAGAGACCAAAATGTCATTGGGTCAATGAGAATGTACGAACAAGTGTCGGTGGCAATACCGATGTAAAATACATTCATTTTATTACATTGTGAATTCAAAATTAAAAGCACAGTTTAGAAAAATCGTTTCCATTATAAATATATTTTAGCAGTATTCAACTACAAATGAGCGCTTTGTTGTTAAAGACTTTCGCAATCACTATAAATATGGATGTATGACATGAATAATCAAATGTTTCTGAAATATGAATAGAATCACTATGGAGAACATTAAGGGACACAGTCAATACTAACAGACAGAAGCTGAAGATAAGACTTCTGCTTTTAGAAAGGTAATAACATGGATGCTAGGTGGGTAGTTCAATTTGTGTAATAATTCACGAGCTACTGCACTGCAAAAAATACTTCTGGGTTCTGTGGAAGCTGAGTTAAATAGCACTGTGAATATTGGTCCCTATTGAAATAAGCAGTTACTATTCTGGATCTTTCATGAAATGGCTATCCTCTGAAAAAACATTAAAGATTTATGGGACTTATTTAACATATAAAATAAAGATTCTACATTAGGCATTAAAGTTGGAAAGAAAAATAGGGCAGATAATTAACTTTGTTCTATTTTTTGCTTTAGTTGTGCCTGTGTTGCCAAACAAATCACTTAATCTATTTGCATCCTGGTGGGTTAGGAAACTTGGATGGAAGAAAAGAGGAATAAGGAATTTTCAGGGGTGGCTTTTCAGGCAGTTATGAATGACCAGAGCAACCTCAAAAAAAAGTCTGAGTTGTAGCAAAGACCTGATAAAGGTGAGGATGATTGTCAGCTGTATTTTAAACAATTCTCAACCAGAAAAAAGGGAACGTTGTTGACATTTCATCCAGGCAAGAGAGGATGTGGAAAAGAAACAAATGGAACAGTGGGAGATAAAATATATTGGGATTAATGATTGGATGATATGCGACAAGCTTCTGACACGCTGCTTCTTTTACCCAGCCCTCTCTGCCCGCAATACAGAGGCACACATCTATTTATGCATCCACTGGAAGGAACAATCCTTCTCACGCATCCCCAATGATATTGGGAGGCCAGTGTTCTGCTGAAGGGGTGCCACGCTGAACCTGACTTCTGCCTGCCAGCACAAAATGGTTCTGTTCATTTGACCATTTCTGTGGGATAATTTTACTGTTTCTGAAGGACAAGACGTCTGCCAGTCAAGATGAAGATAATTAATTGGCGATCCCCAGAATTTATTCAAAGGCATATCCAGGTTTTGGGAGGCCTGAAGCTTTTACAATCTGGGCAGTCATCTTTTAAAAATGCACACAACATTACAAAAACGAAATTAGGTGCCAGGCCCGGGAAGGAGCCAGTGAATTGGAGGCCCCGAAGCTTAATCTTCATTAGCTCCCAGTAAAGCTGCCCCGGTGTAGGATGTAATTGCTCTCACTTATCAGCAGGCATGGAAGGAACGTGGAAGCCAGCCTGGCGGGCCAGAGGCAGGAGCAGGGAGGCGACCGGCGCTGGCTCTGGGCTGGCCGGTGGTGCTCACAGGCTGAGGCTGTGGACACTGACATTGCATCTGAAGAGCAGAAGAGGCTGGGGCGACACAGCCCCACTCTTTCCCCTTCTATCTGACACCCCTCTGCCTCTGCACCCGTGTCTTGGCTTCTTGGCGGCCCCAGCCCAGCAGGTGCACGGCATGGTGAGCCTGCCTCTCGGAGGTCGGGCTGGGGCTGCGGGCTGGTCTCTGCCGGAGCAGACAGCGATCCAGACAGGCTCTTGTCCACGACGTCATTCCTCAGTGTCGTCACTCCAGCTGGAGACAAGTGTCACAGGTCTTGTCACCTCCTCCCCACAGATGTGAAGTCTGAATCTGAACACACAGAGCCTCAGAATGTGGCCTTATTTGGAAATCAGGTTACTGCAGATATAATCATGATGCGGTCAGACCTGATGAGTGGGCCCCTTCATCTACTGTGTTGGAGTCCTTATTAGCGACAGCTCAGACGCACAGGGGACAAACCCAGGGAGGACGGGTGGAGGCAGCGGCGGGAGGGCTGTCCTGCCAGTTGACTGGCTGAGGAAGCATCAGGCTGGAGGCAGGGCACAGGGCTTCAGATTTGCATTTCTTCTTCCAGCATGTGGAGACTATGTACACATGTGTACTCACATATAACACAAATGCACGCACATGCACACACCACACACAAAGACACACGCACATACCACCCATACACAGGTATACACACACCACACATAAGCACATAGGCACATAGGCACACATATCCTTATGAACATGTGTGATTGCACACATCGCGTGCAAACATACATGCACATATCACGGGGGCAGGGGAGTGTGTCCTTGCTGACAACTTGATCTCAGGCCTCCAGCTTCCAGAACCACAGAGGAATAAGCTTCTGTTGCTGGAAGGCGTCTGTTCCGGAGGACTTTGTTACACAGCTCCAGGCAACTAATAAGGCAGTTTACACCTATTGTGAGAATAGGTGCTGGCAGACAGCAAGAGCAAGGAGTGAGATGGCACAGGCCCGAGAGGGTGCAGCTTAGCACCCCGCTCCCAGCCTCTGCACCCTCTACGGGCCTAATGCAGTGAAGAGGGGACTTCGTTCTTCAGATTTTCATGTCTTCTTCTCTAACACTTGGAGACTATGTGCATATATACACACATGTAGACACATCATACACTAACACACCTGCCCCACCCTCTACTCTCACACATGACCTGACACACAATTACCCAGCTATCACCATATCCTAGTTATTCCAGGCCCACCCACGCCATGCTAGCAGCTGTTAAGCAGTATAGAAAACCAGCAGTAATCAATATTTAATCTAGTTAAATTGGTCCAGCAGGTCTAATAACTAGCCATTTGTATTCTCTTGGGCAAGTGAGGTTACTTCTGAAAACCTTTTTTTCTTTAACTATTAAAAAAGGAATTAAAGACAAGTTCTCTGGCAGGTTGTTGTGGAGATTAAATGATGCAGCACAGTATGAGCACACACTGGTGTGTACCAGGCAGAGTAATAGCCACTGATTACTGCAACCACTGTCCTCAGTGCTGCTGCGGCACAGACTGGGCAAGGGCATTGAGGACCATGTTGGAGATTAAGATTTGTCTTCAGAGAAAGAGGGAACCAGGGCCGAATTTCCACAGCGGGGAAGGGAGAGTGCTCTAGGAGAATTACTTTGCCAATAGCATCAAGAAAACTTGCACCACGCTTACCCTCTCTCCCAATACTTGCTTGAATGAGTGAATGAAAAGATGGAAGCCCTAGTGACAGGGGACGCAGGAGAGGAGACCACGCCAGAGGGGAGACGTCGACGAAAGTGTGGAAAATGGGAAGACCCGTGGATAAGCAGTAACTGAATTAGCAAGGGAAGGAAAGTTGAAATCGACATGTCATAGAGGAATCAAAACAAGAAGTAAGAAGTAAGGGTGTTTGCAAGACAGAGGAGACTGAAGAATCATGTTTCTGCAAAGCCAGATGTTCAGGGAGAAACTGAGATATGGACAGAGAACTTTCTGCTCCTTTAGCTGCTATTGTTCTTTCCAATTCCATTGCAGCAAGAGGTGAGTGGCTGAGGCTTTAGAAAGGCTGCACCTAATCGCTTCTCGGCCTTTTGGCTAAGATCAAGTGTAGAAAGGCTGCACCTGAAGGACTCCAGACAAATGGAAATCAAACTGATCTGGGCTAGGAGTGAAGATCCGTCTGTGCCTTAAAAGGGAGGCTGGACAAATGTGTGCTTACGGGCAGTTGGGCCCCGCCATGGGGCTGTGGCATCTACCAGCCAAGCCCGTTCCCTGCTGACATGGGACAGGGGAGTTCCTCTCTGGGGAATATGTCCACACTTTTTTTTTAAAAAAAGAACTCTAATTTAGGAGTCCATCAAAGAACTTGCTGTGTCTCCCCCCACACTCCCTCATGGGGATGGTACGTGTGCGTTATAATTACTTCCTGCTTTCACCCTTTAGATTCTTGTTAGAATTTCCCACCCTTAATAGTGTTGCTTTTGTAGATCTATACCCTTTCATTTTCAGCACTATCATATCCCCAATACCCACAATATGGCGTGACTCCAATACATTATATTTGTTAGGTGAATATTGGGCATTTGACTTTTGGCCTTCCTTTCCAATCAAGATGTTCAACCAAACAAACAGAAAAAAATGGAGCTCAAAAGAAACAGAAGCAATGCAATACACAGAAAAAAACTTCAAAAGGAAAACTGCAAAGTCAGAGACAGGGAAGGGTATTGCATCATATCCAAACAGATGATATTAAAAAAAAAAATCAGTAAGCACTTCAACAGAAAAGAACTCGTGGAAATAAAAACTATCAAAACAATTATTTTAAATGATAAAAACACTGTGTGTTGAAATTATAGCTTGAAAATTAGAAATGCTCATCAAGTAATGGGAAACAGTAAATAAACTGAATCAACTTTGGAAGCCCAGTATCTGGTGAATAGAAATTACAGGGAAAAAGAAATTTAGAGGGGGAATTAATAAAAGAAATAAATCTAGAAATGAGTGATAAATCCAGATTCAATGAAGCACTTCAATTATCAGCATAATGAATGAAAAGCTTTCAAGCGAACAGCTTGACAGTAATTCACTTTCTTTCTGTGGAAAAGTAGAGAGAGTGGGGGAGGGGGGTGTGACTTGGCATCAAGGGAAAGTTCCTTTTGTTCCCTTGCCTGTCTGCCTCTTTGTTGGTTTACTGTTTACTTGTCATGATAGAAGACGAATGAGCATAATCTCCATGAAGCAAAGACAGGGAAAATGTTAGCATATCCCAGAGACAGGGTACCCACCGCGAAATAGTGAAACCAACAGCAGCAAAATTTCTGCTTGCTGTATTTTTACCCATGTTTATTATAACAATTATGTAGGGAGTTTTATGACTGATAAGAAAACAAAATAAAGTTTTAAAACTCTAACTTCATACATTAATTACCATGTTTCATTTTTCCTGGTTTATGACAATCTACAAAACCAATTTGAAGTCATTTTCAGTAATTTTTAATGCAAATTTAAAATTTTAAGTAATTCTTAAACTCAAATCAAAGTAAAAATGAATATGCAAAAATTCCTATAGCTTTGATAGCTATTTTGCTTATGGTATTTCTGCATAGGGAATGAAAATCTATGCCATAACATATTATCCACTGACTAATATTCAGTAAAGACTGAAGATATAAATTTATTGATGTCAATTCAAATATTATCATAAACAATATTAAGCTATCTATCTGGCAAAATGTTTTAAAAGGAAGAACCTGTTGAACTGGACTATGGGAACTCTGATCTATGTACTTCATCCTGGTGACACCTGATTTGATTTTTATTTTTAATTGAAGGTGGCAAAAGTTTAAATGTCCCCTTCTTGAACTTAAATCAACCAGGAAGCATCTTCAGTCACGCAACTTGATTAACACTCTTGTAAAGAGATCCCGCTTGGTTATTTAATTACAAAATAATTAGTTTTGAAAGATATATAACTGATTTTAATGCATTGGCTTTCGTTTTAAACACGCTACAATGCTTCATTAGAAAGTGAGCACCTCCATCGCCAGGAGATCTTTCTGCCTCCTGCTTCCATTAGTTAGCTAATAAAATGACATGATTTACGACTCAAGACTCAAGTGACACAATTTAATAACTCAAGAATGATGTGAAAATTAGCCAATAGCACACTTGTCTCATTTAACCTTTTGCTAATTCACACCTCGGGTCTTACCAGAACCTGTTGGGGACTTGTTTGCCTCCAAACCCAGCAATGGGAGTTCTATTAAATTTAATGTCTTTGCAATGGAAAATCTATTTTATTTTTTTTAAAAAGTATATATTTTTTATTGTTATTTATATCATTTACATTTTGTATTCCCCTTGGGCAACCCAACACATGCAATTTGCAGAGACATGGATGGAATTAGAGGGGATCATACTCAGCGAAATAAGGCAGAAAGAAAGAGAAAGATATCGAATGGTTTCACTTATAACTGGAAAATCTATTTTAAAACACCAAATATACTGGATGGGATGATGAAAACAAACCTGGAAACAGAGTTTTTACTTGAAAGTTGCTGTAAAACACCTCAATATTGAATCAATGAAGCAGGAGAAAAGAATTCACTTGTGATAATTGTGCTTTACTGAATGTTTAAATGTTTATTAAATGTAATCATCCTGATTTGTCAAACATCAAGTGATATAGTTGTTGTTACTCCACTTTGTGACTCAAAGAGACTATTTACTCTAGAAGACCTTGGTAGCCAAGTTTATATACTAAATAGAGGTAGTGCATATTTGACATTTTTCTCCCTATAACTTCATAAATACTTTTTATCTCATTATCCTTCCCAAATTAGACAGGGATGTGCTCCTGACTCCCTTCATTGTAATATCTCACCTTCTCACCTTTTGTCCACCCCAATTCTGTTCCTCATGACAGCATAACAAAGGACAAAATCTGATAAGTCACATAAAGCTATCCAGTTTACACCCTGGCCCCAGGCAATACATAAACCAAATCCCCAAGAGGAAGGACAATAAGTGAAGTGAGCCTTTCTTTCACCTGGACTCCAGGATACTCCTTCTGAAGTAGGGAGCAGGGAGCAGAATCTAAAGCAAAAGGCAGCTGCCTTGTTGAGTTGCGAGGATGGGGACAGAACTCCCGGAATCTGAAGAGGCTGGAAGGCCAGAATTTTAGAGAGAAAACTGCTTAGAAAAATAGCTTCAGAATCTACCTACATAACAGAATCCAGTGAATAGCGTGCAAGAATAAAGATATTTTAAGAAATGGAAAATGAAGGAATACACACAACAGGAAATGTTAAAGCAAGGTATTAGTCTGAAGGAAAATAACAGAAGGAAATTCTGAATTCAGGAATGAACCATATATGAGAAACATTTAATATTATTAGTGACTTCAGTTACTTTAGTTACATATGACTATGTGAGATGTAAATATTACAGCTTAATGGAGTTTGGAAAGCATGTGAATGTGATATATTTATGACAATACAGGAAGATGAGGAAAACTTAGCTGGAAGATTTCTAAGATTGAATGAAGTGGTAGAGTATTCACTTTCATAGACTAAAGAAAAGGACTGTAATTTCCATTACAATTATATAAAAATAACCAAAAGGGGGGCCTCCCTGGTGGCACAAGGGGTTGAGTCTCAGCACTATGAAGCTATCCAGAGCCACTGCAGTACGAGTTCGATGCCCAGCCAGGGAGATTCCCACATGGTGCAGCAGACCTCTCCTGCCTTGCCTGCTGCTCCCCTCAGCAGTGTATTTCAGTAGATCTGCCTGGTCGACTCCCCACTCTGTCTCTTTTGAATCCTCTCACTACCCCATACCGCTGGCCTACACCCCAGTTCTTGTATACACAAATAAATCTTTTTAAAAAAATAACCAAAAGGGGTAAATCAAAAAAGGTAAAGTAGAAGGCTAAATCTTTTTCCAATTAATCAAAAACATTATTAAAAATGAGGAGTTAGCAATTAGTAAATATATTGGTCCACGTAAACATACAGAACATCACATTAAATTTCAACTAGCTTAGAAATTCAAATTTAAACATTATCAGAATGGAGAGATAACCAAGACTCAAATATTTGCTCTCTATAAAAGATAATGATCAATATAAATACACCTTCACTGTAGGCACAGTTAAGGGGACTAGAAAGTCTACGTTACGATCACATAAAGTATTCCTTGAAACATGGAGTATAGAGAATTATCTTTCATAATGATCAAAGGTTAATCAATCAGGAAGAAATTGTCATCCTATATGTGTGTATGGCCAATAAAATAGTCCTAAAATATAAAAAGTAAAGCTGACAAAAATAAAGGAAATAGCCAATCTCACAATCCTATTTGTCTTAGCATTTGATAAAACAGGTAGACAATAATCCATGTAGATGTAGATTTGAGTTACATTATCAACTCTATAAAATGAGTTCATATATAGTATATAAAATATTGCTCAAAGGACATAAAAACATTAATTTAAAAGGATACCTGCACCCCTATGTTTACTGCAGCACTGTTTATAATACGTAAGACTTGGAAACAACCCAAATGCCCCAAAATAGATGACCAGATCAAGAAGATGTATATATACACAATGGAATACTATTCAGCAATCAAAAATGATAAACTCATGCCATTTGCAGTAACACGGATGGAGCTAGAAGGGATCATGCTCAGTGAAATAAGCCAGAGGAGAAAGAAAAATATAAAATGGTTTCAATTATAGGAGGAATATAGGGATCAGGAGGGACAAATAATAATGATAATAATATTAATAATAAATAAATAGCAGGCAACCATAAATAAGAGACATTCTGTGAGGGAGGCAGAGGAAAAGGGATCAAAATGGGGGCGGGAAGAGCACAAGGAACTATAGTGAGGTTCACAGGTGAATTGGTGGTGGGAATTTTACAGGGACTACACAATGATGTAAATACATATGTATGAACTATACATCAAATGTTTAATAAACATATATGATTTGTATCTCTCTAGATTTAATATTCATCAATAAATATAAAATACTGAAAATAGAACCCTAGGCCTAGAGAAATCCTGGAGAAGACTAGCAGATTCTCAGAAGAAATAGGCCAAACTCCACACTCCCAGAAAGAAAAGTGGGGAGAAGGTCTCAGATCCGTGTAGGAAACAGAAACCAAAGACCTGCCAATAACAGACCCCGACGACTTGGTTACAGTAACACTTACCCAGGGGCGCTCAGGATGAGGGTGGTGAGTCTTGGTTCAACCGAGACATTCCCAAGAAAAGGTGAAGTCGAGACACTCGTCACTCGCAGGTCCTGAAGGACGCTGGTGGGCTGCTGAGCGGTCACACGGGGAGGGCGAGTCAGGCTGTAGCGAGAGAGGCGGGCCCCAGGCCGTCTGCCCATCTTGGGGGGTCCATGGGAGGAGTGCTTTGGGGTGCTGAGTGAAGGTGGGATCGACCAGTTCACACCAAACAGCAGGGCTTTGGTCTTCGCTGAGGGTAAGCCGGGGAGGCTGTTGACCACACTCCTCTCCGGGACCCCTATGCGACGCTGTGAAAACAGTGCCAAAGAGGGCACGCGGTGCTCCCCGAGTTCCAGAGCGCAAAACACCAGTGAGGTTCAGGGGGTCACGGTGCCAAGGAAGTTCGTTAGCGAAAAATGGGCAGAGGAAAGCACGTCTAAGGCCACACCTGGCGTGACGAGGTGAGCACAAGGCTGCTGGCGCCGATGGCACTGTCCCTTCCATCAGGGCCTGCAGCCGGGGCAGACGCCAGCGGTGGGCCAAGAGTCACCTCCCGCCGGGGCCACCATGGCAGCCAGCGGCCCTGTCCTGAGGCCGGCCTGGCCAGTGCGGCACTGGACAGAACAGGACCAGAGGGCCCAGGCCAGGAGGCGCAGCCGGAGTGGGAGGAACACAGCTGGCGGGCGGCTCCCAGAGGCGGCCGGAGTCAGGTCAGCAGTGGTGTGCGTGCCAGGATGCAGGCACTGGCATTACAGGACTCGGGGACCAAGCAGCTCCCCCAGACGCAGCCAGGCCCACGGGGCCTTAGCAGGTGGCAGAAGGTGGGAGAACGGGTGAGGCTGCAGGTGAAGCGGGGATCAGAGGCGAGGCAGAGGCCTCAGAAGTTTACAAAGTTCTTCCCAGAAGTTCGGACGACTCTCCCTCACGAGGCTGTGCAGAGCCACCACAGAGGACCCCGAGCCGCCTGAGCCAAAGCCCTGAAAGCCTCCAACCTACTGCAGCCTCGGCTTATATCACCGCGCTGCGAGCCTGATTGGTCCGTTCACAATCCCGCTGTCTGATTGGTGTGGGCCAAGCTCCAATTAGCTCACTCCTTTTCACTTCCGGCTCAAGATCCCAAGGAAAGCCACGCCTGTGCATCTAGACCCCAAGGGGACCTGCGCGGCCCTCTGGGAAGCCAAGGCCAGACCGGAGGCCCCTCGCCTGCTGGGCAGATGCTGCAGGAGCAAGGGGCTGGCCCCAGGTTGCATGGGCCACTGCCCCTGAAACCTATGCACGCCGGAGGAAGCGGCCGAGGGGCTCCAGCTCCACTGTGACACCCCCACCCCCACCCTCGGGGCTTCCTTGGAGACCAAGTGGTTGACCAGCAGGGTTGCCGTGGAGCAGCGTGGCGGTGGCGAACATCATCTCTCCAATTCTAAATAAAATATCGGGATAAAGAATGATCTAGAACAAAGATAATATATCATGACCAATGTTGTAGGGAAGAGAGACTCTTAACATTCAATGATTAAACAATGTAATTCCATGTGTGAACAGATCAAGGAGAAAAACCTGATTTTCTCCTCTGACAAAATCAACTGTCCACTGATAAACAGCAATAACAAAAGTAAATAGATTAATAAATAGAAGTTTTGTTTTGTTTTTAAGCTGCTCAATTTAAGATTTTTAGATATCTTTTTATTCAGTGGTGAAATTTAACACTTTTCTGATAACAAAAACATCCAAGGAACAAACATCCACCCTCACCACCTCTATTCTATATGATAGGAGAGAGCTTCTCCAGTGGAAGAAAGCAAGAAAAGAAAAGAAAAGGAAAGGCACAAAGTTCAGAAAGGAAAAGGTAAAATTACAGGCAACATAAGTGTTTTTTAAAATATCCACTGTAATCTGCACAAAAAAGTACCATATTTAGTGATTTTAGAAAAATCTTTGGCAATAAATCTTCAAACCTTCAGAATTACATATTTAAATGATTATATAAACAAAAATATAAATATTGTTCAAGTATCAACTCTTAGGAATAAATTTATCAAAATATGAGCAAGAGAGACTGAAAATAAAAACAATATAAATTTGGAGGGCACCAGTATTCAAATGTGGGCTTGGCAAAAAGGAAGGGAAGATGTTTATTGGGGACAAAGTAGCTAATCACACAATTGTGAAGGCAAATTGTGTAGAGCTTCTGAAAAGTGCTATTTATTGTTCAGACTCGAAGGTATAAAAGCAGCTAAGAGCCCAAAAACAGTAGGTTTGCCAACTGCCACCTGGGCCTGATGTCATCTGATCTGGAGTTCTCTCCTTCTTGACATGTTGAAAACTCAGCTACAGATAACATTGCTTCTCATCCTTTGGATCATCCAGACTCAGCACCTTCATATTTTGTATCTTAGAGAAATGACAAATTAAAATAGTAAAACAGTAAAATAATTAGCTGCAAAGTATCCGTGTCATGCACGTCTTTTGCAAAGAGCAAACAAAACCATTTTTCTCTAGCCAGTCTTTTAAGTCAGAGGCATTTGTACTCAGGGATTAATTCAGTTGTGCTTGAAAATAACTCGCTCTATTTCCAAATTTCTAAAACTGGAAAGAAAGCTAAACAGTTTCATTCAGGCTACAACAATTAAGTCATCATTTGTCATTTATCTTGACGATTGGATTAGGAGCCTTGCACCAAGGCAGAATACTATTTAATTTCAAAATTCAATCTGAGATCTTAACTCTCTGTTCCAAGAACCCTCGTAAAAAAAAAAAAAAGTATATATGCAGCATGCTTATGTAGATTACCCTTCTACATAGGACATTTGAAGGAAATGTGTGGGTGGACATGTATGCATACATCTGTATGTTTGTAGGTTATATATTTGGGAGTATGCTCCTCAAATCTTTTTGGTTTGGTTGGTTCTCTATTTGTTAATTATGACAGTAATTTACTCAAATTACATTGTTTGAAAAAGTGCAGTTGTAGGCAAGACTACCAAATTCTACTGGAATAGGACTAGATGACTTGCAAAGCTCTTTGCTTCACGATACTAAGTTGTCATGCTTTCCTGACATATTGCAAATGATCCTTGTTTCAAAGAAGTCTATTATTCTTGGTAACTGTGCTCTCTCTACTGAATCTGCAATGCTTTACATATAGTAAGCCTGCAAAGTATTATAAATAGGTGTATGGCTTGCAAGCTGAACACACAGATGAAATATATCAACCCACAGCTTTATGATAGTTCTCTTTATTTGTTAATTTTTTTTATTTCCTCATTTTAGTTACGCTTTACTCAACTGGTTCATATTTTTTTCTTACATTAAACACAGCACATTTAATAACTGAAGAATAGCACATCATTTAGTAATGCTGCCTTCTTTTAATGATGGAAGTTGATGTTGTCAGCCTGGGGCACTAAATGAAGTGCTTTTTATCATATAACTTTTGATGTTCAAAATGTCAAAAGGTAAAATGAGTATTTGTTCAATCTGTGGGTAAACACATATTTCCTTTTTATGCCACTATTTTAAATTATACTAATACTTGTATATTAAATATACTCAGTGTATAAAGTTTTATATTTCCGTTTAATGTGAGTTATAAAAACAAGCACACCTTTAACTTTTTAAAGTCTTCTACATCTTCACCTCTATTTTTCACTTGTTTGTTGCTACCTAAATTCCTTTCCAATTATGTTTATCTTTACAACAATTAGAGAGATCTGAATCCTCCATGATAAATAAAGACATAGTCAATAAGTTAAAAAATTATCATCATTTAGAATATTATTATTGGATATTTATTTTATATCATAAAGTGGGCATTCTGCATACACTGCAATTTTCCTATTTTGATAAGGAAATGAGTGTATGCCTACTGATAAAGATGTGATTTTCATAGTGTTCTTTTTCTACTCCATGGTCATACAAAGAATTTTTCTCTACAACATTAGGTTGGGTTGAGGGATCAGCCATCAAGACAGAAACAACAATTTGATTGATGATGATCAAGGCAAAATGCAATCACACTTGTTCTGTGGAGCTGCACGCCCCTTTTACACTAACATCAGCCAAAACTCAGCAGGTAGGGTTGGAAGCAAAAACAAAGAGAGGAGAGATGAGCAACAAACATTCCATAGCTACTCGGGCACCTTTGGGACACAGACTGCCTTGGCAGGTGCATCCACGCTCAGTCTCCGTGACACAGCGTGAGGAGTGGATCTTCCACAGCTGGTGCTAACTCAGATGCAGGTTTTGGGAGACCACAGACGAGATTGACAACCTGAGAAATGTGCCGCTTGTTTAGCCAGTGATGGCCGGGTGGTCAGATATAATGTATGACAGGTGAGAGTACCTCATCAATCTGGGAAGTTGGAAGAAATTATAGGAAAAAATAATATTCATGCTCAGTTTTGTTTTCCTCATGTTGTAGCAAATTTATTTTAATAAAAATAATTTTAATAAAATTATGTATTTTTATAAAAATTACTTGCCTGTTATTTTAATAAAAGGTATTTTATTTTGTGTGACTTGACTCTCTCTTAGGACTAAACCATTTATTTAGCTGTTTATTAGGTCAATAAATTTTCAAATTTGAAGATAAGTGACGTGAAGCAGTCTTCATAAAAGAGGTGAAAATCACATTTATTGAGATGCTAAGAATGCACAATGATTATGTTTTTTTTTAAGATTTTTTTATTTTTTATTTATACATACAAGCTGGGGTACAGGCCAGAGGCGTGGGGTGGCGAGAGGGTTCACCAGAGACAGAGCGGGGAGCAGAACAGGCAGATCAGAAATACACTGCTGAGGGGAGCAGCGGGCGAGGCAGGAGAGGTCTGCTGCGCCATGTGGGATTCTCCCTGGCCAGGCATCGAACTCGCGTTGCTGCTGCCGACAGCTCCACAGCCCCGCACTTAATCGCTGCGCCACTGGGGAGGCCCCAGGTTATGTTTTTTTAAAATACAGTTGTAGGTAAAATAACAAATATAAACTGATGGAGTAAATTAAGATCAACTAAAATACTTACAAATTTTTAAATAAATTAACCAGGGATTTAGTAGACTTTGTAACTGACTGACATTTATGGCAAAAATACTAACTATAGTATACATTATAATTGTTGCTTGTCAAAGGGCAATTTTTTTTAATTTTTTGAAATTAATTTGCCCCTAATTACTGCTTTCTTATCTTAGATAAAAAAACAAATTCTCATAGAAGAATGTAACAGCTATACTATTCATTATATATGTGTTTAAGTGTTGATTTATATGGGCTATATTTTTTGCTTAATTATTAAAATTATGTCCAGGGATAAGATTTTACAATTACCAAAATGCTTCTTTTTAAAAAAAATTTGAGTGTCCAGATCATTGCAGAATATTTGTTAATCCCTCTTGGTCTATCTTATACTTCCTAAGGTCATAAACAAATCCCATAGTATTTGTGGGCACCTCCCTGTCTCCTGGTCTTCTCTTTTGCAGTCTACTTCATGGAACAATCACCGGTGGAAATTACTGGAATGTTAAACATTTTCCAAGATAGGTGACAGGTATAGTCTGTATTTAGTCCGGTCATCCTATCAAAGATACACTCAGGTGAGCCTCCCTGGTGGCTCAGAGGGTAAGCGCTTTGCTGTGGTGCTGTCGGCAGTAGTGGAGACTCCAGTTCGATGCCCAGCCAGGGAGATTCCCACATGGCATGGCAGACCTCGCCTGCCTCGCCTGCTGCTCCCCTCAGCAGTGTATTTCCCTCGATCTGGCTGTTCTTCTCCCCACTCTGTCTCTGCTGAACCCTCTCGCCGCCCCACGCTTCTGGCCTGTACCCCAGCTTGTATGCGTAAATAAATAAATCTTAAAAAAGAAAAAAAGATGACATTAGGAAAATGGGAGTTGTTTTCTCTCCACAGAAGAAACTCTTTTTCTCTCTCCACATCTCCGCCTCCTCCCATGTATATGGTGGTGCAGACAGTGAGAGACTAAACTGGACTTTGGAAACAATTAGGGAGCTGGCTGCGGGTCACTCAGGCCCTGAAGCTCCTCATTTTATTGCCCTGAAGATAATCGGGAGCCAAAGTACCAGTCTCCCCTGTCTGAATATTTGAATAGCTGGAGACACAAGTACCAGCCAACAACTTAATTACGGATTTAAAAAATTGGCATTCATCTTTTCTCTTTCCTGTATATATTTTCTTCTAATGCCACAAGTCACAGTAAATTGCTCATTAAACTTCAAGCAATGCTATGGAGTGGTTCTACCACTTATAGGCTGGACTCTCCAAAGAACAATTAGGAGGAACATTACGACACAGAACAATGGAGACAATTATTTCTGAAGTTTATTAATGCTAATTAGCATATGGCATCTAAGACAGCTGCTGATACTTCATTGCTAAATACTGAGGGACTAATTAGTGTTTGATGTTAATTAGCTGCTTCTGCACGTGCTCTGCCCTTCCATGCACACACTGTCACCATCCGGCCATTAGAAGTCTGGCCTGCCCCCCGCAGCACGTGATGTGCCATTTAAGAGTTCGTCGTGCATCTATGACTTTTTTAAAAAAAAAAAGTCCTTTGTCGATCCCACTGAAGCTTTAATAATAACCTAGTTATTCCGATTTCACTTAAAAAGTACTAACAAATCATCGACGTTCAGTGCTAATGTGAAGAAGATTCAGAAATTTAGCTTATCATTTTTCATTTTTGAAATTTTCTTTGATAGAGGAATGGCTTAAAGTACTAGGAGAAAATGGTCTAAAAAGTATTTTGGTTTCACTTCTGAGGCTCCATTTTGACTCCTTTTATTTATGATTGAAATTTATTATTAAAGAAAAAAATATCGAATGATTTCACTTATAACAGGACTATAAGGAAACCAAATAGGAGAGAGACACTCTGCGTGGGTGGGGGGGGAGGGGAGGATAAGGGCACAAAATGGAGTAGAAAAGAACACAAGGGACCATGGAGATGGATCACGGGTGAATTGGTGGTGGGTTACCCAAGGGGAATACAAAATGTAAAAGACACACTAAAATAACAAAACAAAACAAAAAAAAAGGCTGGATACTGAACCCCTAAAAAAAAAAAAAAGAAAATGTCAAATATGCCCACTTTCCCCTTTAGCCAAGTCAGTAACTGATTTCTTTTCTGATTTGTTTTCTCCTTTAACTGAAGAAAATGTTTGCTTTCTTATAAAATATGAGATAAGAATTAATTCATAAGGGCTTCCCTGGTGGCCTAGGGGTTAAGTCTCAACCTTATCACTTCTATGGCCTGAGTTCCAGCCCCAGCCAGGGAGCTTCCCACATGGTGCAGCAGACCTCTCCTGCCTTGCCCACTGCTCCCCTCAGCAGTGTATTTCAGTAGATCCGCCTGTTCTGCTCCCCACTCTGTCTCTGGGGAGTCCTCTCAACTCCCTCACCCCCCCACACCTCTGGCCTGTACCCAAGTTCTTCTATGCATAAATACATAAATCTGTCTTTTTTAAAAAATAATTTACCCATCAAAAGCCATCTTTCGAAGATAGCCAACTCTAGGTTAAGCCCGCAATCTGGGAAGAGTTTTCATGTGTTGTAAGAACTCTCAAGGGTAGTGTTAGTTTAGTTGCTTTTCCAGGGACTTGAGGAGTGAAGCAGCACAAAGATAAGCCAGAGTTTAAAATTCTGAAGATAATCTCAGGTTTTAATTTAATGTGGGAATTATAATCATTTTGTAATGTTATTGGCATGCATTTCAAATAATTATTAAGATTTGGTGTTAATAATAATTATTTAATCATTTTTGTCCATTATTTGACAGTTTCTCGGTCATTTGGGGCTTATGCAATTGATGAATATATTACAGTCCATGTCATTAAAAATAAAGGCAGGAATGAAAGCAATTCCAGTGGAAACCATGGGATCCCTTGTTAAATTTATTGAATATCTGATTGACTAGAAAGCATGCAAATGAAGGACAAAGAAGAAAGAACCAATAGAAAAGAAGGAAAATAGGTTATAAAACCATGAAATAGTTCACCACTATCTTCATCTTGAGATGTTTTTATTTTTTAAGATTTATTTATGCAGGCAAGAACTGAGGTGCAGATCAGAGGTGCAGGGTTGGAAAGGTGAGAGGACTCACCAGAGACAGAGTGGGGAGCAGAACAGGCGGATCCACTGAAATCCACTGCTGAGGGGAGCAGCAGGGAATCAGGAGAGGTCTGCTGCACCCTGTGGGAAGCTCCCCGGCTGGGGATCATGTTGCAGTGGCTGGCAACAGCTTGATAGCAGTGTCTTAACCCCTGCACCAGCAGGGAGGCCCTATTGCAGTAGTTTCGAATAAAGAATTATTCACCTGTTAAACTCCATTTAGTGCAAATTTTCTGTGATGCCCCAAAGAATTGATTTTCTTATTAATCTTGAAATTTTGTTCAATAACAGTATTGGAAATGTATAGAGTACTTGTCTCTGAAACTTTTTTTACTAGCATTTCAAAGACATATAAAGTAGGTAAATATATTAATAAGTCTTTAACTTTGTGAAAAATGAAACTGATTCCATATCAATTTGGGTGTAAGAAACTGCTATACTGTGCCCAATATGGCTTTAAAAATCATGGTTTTCTAAGATTTTGACAGTCTCCTGTGATACAATTTTGATACTTAGTAGTAAAGAAGTATGCCTTTAAGAGAAGTTACCAATTTAAATTCAAATTTATATATCTTGTTGCTTAACTGTCTTTGTTGGAAAAAACACATAGGTGATTTATTTTGCATTAGGTTGGTATCCTTGTGCTATCTAGTTCCAGCCAGTTAAACATCTCCTCCCCAAAAGCTGCTCTAACCTTTGTATGTCACTATTAACCTTCTGACGATCCTAAAAGGTCATAGCAATTAGAACACAGTGTGTCTTTGCAACTAAAATTCTAAAGATCTATTTTAATTATTATACTTTACCACAGATCAACAGCTCCCATTAAAATGAGTCATTTTTTTTTTTTCTTTCTGCTGACCCTGCATTGACTGGGCTGGCAGGGAGTTGCAAATCAGATATTGCTAAAACTTATCTAATTATTTCCTCCCACTAAAACATCTAATTTAGCTAGGGAAAAAATAAAGAACTTCACACATTTTTTAAAGAGAAGAATTTGGCCTCTGTCTGCATATTAGTAGATTAATGATTTTAATGAGGCAGAAGCCCAGGGTTGTGGGAATAGAAGCAACAGCAATTGGACTTGCACAGTTTTATGACCCATGACGCTAAGAGTGAGCTAGTGACCTGGTTTCAGTGACCAAAACTTCCTGCCTTCCATTCTGTTGCTGCTGAGGCTTTTATTTTGCTTCCTTCGTCCGCAAAGTGTGTGTTTTTAGAGCTATACAGCAAGGGAAGATGAAATCTGCTCATGAATTTTCTCAGGCAACCCTTCGTAACTATGAAGACTTCTAAGCCTATTTAAATAATGACTGAAAAGAACAGCCACTGGGTATTAATTGTAACATAGTCCAGGTTTTTAACCAGTAAATAATACATAAATATTATTATTCAAACTCCTCAATGCCTCTCAGTTCGAGAAAATTACAAATGCAACCGAAAGTGGCAAAAAAGGGTGTTTTTTTTTTAAAAAGATTTATTTATTTATGCATACAAGCTGGGGTTGCAGGCCAGAGGTGTGGAGTGGTGAGAGAATTTACTAGAGACAGAGTGGGGAGCAGAACAGGTGGATCTACTGAAGTACAGTGCTGAGGGGAGCAGCAGTTGAGGCAGGAAAGGTCTGCTGTGCCACATGAGAATCTCCCCAGCCAGGCATCGAACTCACGCCGCAGCAGCTGCTGACAACTCCACAGCACTGCCCTTAACCTGTTGTGCCACCAGAGAGGCCTCCACTCCCCCAAAAAAGGTAGGTTTAAGTAGATCCTCTGACATATATTTGCAAAAAAAAAAATTGTCTAGCACTCATATTTCTTATACCATTATTATATGAAGTAATAATATTCCAAGATGATTCAATTTCAAAAGGAAATCAATTATGAATGCTTTCTGAATGTTGAACATATCTGAAGGGCTGAATGATTAACCTAGGGTGCATGATTGTGTTGGTTATTATTATTAATTTTAATTGAGGTAACTTTGTTGTACTTTATGCTCGGTGTCTTGGAAGTATAGGATTTTCCCCACTAAGGTATCAGCATCATAGTCCATTGTTCTCCCTCCCCATTTTGTTCTCACCCCTTCTCTCAGCTCTCTCCCTCTGGAGCTTCAGTCCTATAGTAAGTTTTCAAGAGCTAATTTTTTTTTTTTTAAGATTTATTTATACAAGCTGGGGCAGAGGCGTGGGGCAGCAAGAGGGCTCACCAGAGACAGAGTGGGGAGCAGAACAGGCAGATCAGAAATACACTGCTGAGGGGAGCAGCAGGCGAGACAGAATCCCACCACGTGGGATTCTCCCGGGCAGGGCATGGAACCTGCTTCGTGCGCTGCCGACAGCTCCACAGTGCAGCGCTCAACCGCTGCGCCACCAGGGAGGCCCAAGAGCTAATTTTTAATCTTGTTTTTATCTGAGACTTAGTTTGATTCCTCTATATTCCACACAAAAATGACACCATCTAGTATTTATCTTTCTCCCGATGTCAAATAGCATTATCCCTTCCAGTTTCATGCACGTTGTTGCAAATAACAGTTTACCTTTTGATTGCTGAGTAATCTTCCATTGCATATCTTACCACATCTTCTTGATCCTGTCACTAGGTTGGCTATTTTTATGTTGGTTATAGAACCTTTGGTGACTATTACTAATCCCTCCAATTAGGAAATATTTTTTATTATTATAAGAAACAAAGTTTATCACACATCTTTAGCATCTAGAGGTGTTTGGCAGTTTGTTGTAAATGTTTGTTGAATGAATAAACAACCAGTCTATCACTCAAGAGACTTTAATTATTTTAATGAAAAGGAATTCTAAACTACAGTAAATGGATATATTCAAATATATGTGGACACTGCACATATAACTATATAATACATGTATCTGTCCATGCATAGGTGTGTGTGTGTGTGTATATGCACACATGCATTATACATTTTTATAAAGACATGAAAGCCAGTTGGTTTTGCTAAACTAATTAAACTATACATTTAATAAAATACATTTAATGATATTTTAATGCTAGCCTAACCTTATAATTCCTAGTAATCCTCACGTGTTACCTGACCTGGTTGTTTAAAATACATTTTATTGTTTAATATTTTCCTCTATCACATTTTCTCTTTAAACAAAGCAAACCTAAGAAATTTGCTCTTTTTTTTAGTTGTGAAAGATTTATGATGTTCTTACTAAAAGCAAATATATTCCATGACTGTGAAATTGGTGACTTTTCATTCATTGCTTTTGAGATTCTGATTAAAGTTCAGTGTTATTAGAGAAATAGTGCATTTGTAAATGGTCATAGTAAAACATTTTTTATTATAGATGTGTACATGATAGTGAGGTTTAAGGTTAAAAAAATATATATTGCATATACAACATAAATTCCATACATGTGTAGTCAAAATGTGGAATTATTTTGAAGGTAGTGAAGAGACTTTATTCAACAAGTTTATTTACATATTTTAATTAAAATTTTGATGTTGAATAATCAAAATTTATATTTTCCTCCTTAAATTTCTTTTTCCCCCATCTTTATAGAGGTAAAATTGACAAATGAAAATTTCATACTTAGGACCTATAACTTAATGATTTAATATATATGTATAGACAATGAGATGATTGTTAAAATCAAGTTAATTAACACATACTTCTCCCGTAGTAACCTGTGTGTGTGGATCTAAGAATTCTTACCTATTCTCAGCGAATTCCAAGTGTTCAATGCAGTATTATTTACTATGTTTATTTTGCTGTACATAAGATCCCCAGCTGTTGTTCATTTAGACTGAAAATTGAACCTTTAACCAACATCCCATTTTCTCCATCAACCAGCCACTACGGAATACCATTCATTCTCTAATTCCATGAGTTTGACTTTTTAAAATTCTGTGTGTGGATGAGACCATACATTTGTCTTCTGGGCTGGACTTAGTTCTCTTAGCATAATGCCCTCCAGGTCCGTGGTCTGTTCACATGGCAGGCTTCTCTTCATTCCTTGCTTCTTTTTCATCAATGAATATCTCATTATATATCCCCTTGTATTTATTCACATTTTCTGTGTGCGTCCCGCAATGACGGTGCTTAGCTCGTCTTCACTCCTGGGCTCTTCTTAACCTGCGTGATGAACATAGCAAGCAGATGTCTCTTGTTTCCTTTGATACACATCCAGAAGTGGGGGTGGGAGGTTGCTGGGTCATATCGTAGTTCAATTTTGGGGGTGCTATCTCATTACTGCTTTGTTTGTATTCTCCTGTCTAGTGCTGGAACTCCGTGTGTGATTGAGTGGGATCTTGGCTTTACTGCAAATTCACTGCAACTTCAGATATTTCTGAGCAGGACCCTGTTCTTTGGGATCTGGGTCCTCAGCACCAGGACCCCCCAGATCTCACTCTGCTTTGTAGACCTGGGTCTCGGCAGGGAGGAGGGCGTCTGCCCGCGGCGCTGTTGGGAGGGTTGTGTTCTGCATGTGAGGTTGAGGCTCCGCGGGCTCAGACTTGGTCTTTGTGGTGCCGAGAGGCCATTGCTGCCAGACTGTGCCTGTCTATGGCACATTTGTTAAAACTGGGCTTCGTCCACCTCACTTCTGCTCTGAGACGACCTCGTGCTGTCACTACGTCAGCAGTTAACAGCTCTTTTCTCCTAGCGAAGTCTTCACACTTTCTGGACTTTAGCTGTAATTTCGTTTCTTTGCACGCTCATCTCTCCAATGGATAGAAACAATCAAACAAACCAACAAACCAAATAACTAACAAACTTGTGTGATTTTGTAACCGATTTAGCTTTTCCTCTTTCACAGGTGACGTGGTGACCTTGCATTTCTACACCTAAAATGAAAGCAAAGTTGTGGAGATTGTATTTGCCAGTAAATCATAAAGCTGCAGGGTGAAAAGCATCTAACTATTTTTTTTCCATAAAACTTTGTATAATTTGACTAGACACACCCTGTAGAAAACCAAGACATTTCCCACTTATCACTGTCGCTGTCCTCAGCAAACTTTGCATTGAAAGAATCAAATGTACCTTTGTTCACTCTTATTTCATGCAGGTGTCCAAGACGTGTGCTCTGCTTCGTCACCTCTGCTGCCAGCACCTTCCTGCAAGGGGTTTCTGGGGCGCAGCTTTGAGAGAGGGGTCCTGTCCCAGAGAGCCCCGCGCACACCCCCTAAGGGTGCAGCTCTCTCTTCTGTACATTCCTGTTTGGGTGCTCAGAAACTACCGAAATGGTAAGAGTTAAGGAAGAGGAAGTGTGAGGAGAGCAAATCTGACCTGTTCTCTAGATAAACACTTATTTTCTTTCAATAAACAGTGCCACGAAAATAGAGTCCACATTTTCTCGTCCTTAGAGAAGTTTTCTCTTTTCTGTTTTGTTTTCATGAAAATCTTAAATGGAACCTTTTGCCCACTGATACATTTCTATCTGATTGTTTAGTCGTTACTGTAATTAGTGTCTTCTCTATGTTCTTAGAAATATGTAAGACCATTTGCTTCAGAGAACATGGTGTGTTGGATTTTTAGCCAAACAAATGTCAACACATTTATATTTTAAGTTTTGCTTCCTTTGGTTTTGGCAAAGTCAGAGTGTTCAAATACTTTCATTTAAAGCATACTTTTCATAGCTATCCTTTTATGACTTCATCTTGGTTGCTTCAGAGTTACTGCTTTCATTTCCAACCTTCTATCATTTATAATTATGGAGTTTCTTGAATTTCAGTGTATAGGAATATAACTATAGGATATTTCCCAAAAAAGATTCTCAATTACAGGCATCGCATGGAATGAATTATTTTTGCTTATGCAAACGGCATTCGTGTTAGGTGTGCAAGAATAAACTGCTTAAATACTACATTAGCCAGCATACTCAATGTTAATTTCTGCAGTAATAAAAACAAAATATCAATGACATAGAAAAACAGAGACTTACTGGTCACTCACATTGCAGGCAGTGGCGAGTGTGGGTGTCCGCTCTAACCTGCTTCTCAGGGAGAGATGCCGCTCAAGGCTTGGGGGTTCTGTCCAGGACAAAACAAGGGGTGACAGGACTGAGCAAAGGGTCTTTGATGCTGTTGGCCATCTAGTTAGGGAACTTCTCCTTCATGTTTTGCTGAAAACTTCCAGCTACATGACAATCCCACTTGAGAAATAAGGAACTGAAGAGATGGACATGGATAATGAAGAATTTCTATAATCTCTGACACTTCTTGGTAGGCAAGGACAAAGTGCAATCCGAGAGGGTGCAAGTAAGAGGGGGTTATACCCTGATTCACAAAACTCGATGTGAAAATAACACCCATTTGTAAACACCAGTTGTGACAAACTTTATTTCACTTTCTTGTTCAATCATTACAGGAAGTCTTAATTTGGTATTATTTTTGGATTTTATAGATTGGGATACATAATATTTGGTATGAAAAATGACTGCTTAGCCACAAAGTGAATACGTACTAAATGGTTAACACATACATACATTTATTTATAACTTATTAAACACATATTTATTTATATCTTTTACATCACTGGGTATTCCCCATAAAATTCCCACCACCAGTTCACCAATGACCCATCACCATAGTCCCTTGTGTTCTTCGCTCCCCTGTTTTGATTCTTCTCCCTCCCTCGCAGAATGTCTCTTATTTATGGTTGCCTGCTGGCTTTGTTTTTATTATTAGTATTATTGTTGTTGCTGTTATTTTTTTTCATGATCCCTTATTTTGTTCCCCTCTATTCCCCCTATAAGTGAAATCATTAGATATTTTTCTTTTTCCTTCTAGCTTATTTCACTGAGCATGATCCCGTCTAGCTCCATCTATGTTGCTGCGGATGACCTGAGTTTATTGTTCTTTGATTCTTGAATGAGCACATTCCACGTGACTTCATGTCGTCTTGAGACAGGGTTCTGACTGGATCCCATGTTACTTTCCCTCTTTTCCATTGCAGTTGTTAAATTAAAAGAGGAGTAGATAGGTAATCTCAACAAATTCAAATATTAAATAAAACACACATGTCAACTCTTCGTGCCTTTGTATATCAGAGAGACCCATTGTCATAATTCCTTTTGATTTACTATTATGCAATTTAAATTAAAATTTTAAATTTAAATTTAGGTGCTGGCGGTACTTTAAAAATTGCCATATACTTTTATTCAATTTGGAGATTTTTATTTGCTTTCTAAAATCAAAATAACATAATATTAGTGATTAAAATATTTACCAACTATTCATTTGCTGTTAATATTAGCGAAGGAAGTGTGTAATACAGTGCTGACACTTATTAGCAAAATCAAAATTACTGTGGATGATGGTATTTGTTTTAGAATTAGGTTAGTATTTACAATTCAGAGGTACTATAAGTGAAAATGGAAAACTTCTGCTTTCATATGCAATCATTCTATTTAAAATGCAAGACCAGATGACATAGCACTAATAAGAAAACATAGGATCTCCATGAAAATTATTTATCATGTTGGTTTGCATCCATCATCATGTCTTTAGACAATACTATAACATTTGTCTTTCTTATATTGTGTATTTACCAGTATCTAATATCCATTATTTCCTAACTTGTATAAGGATCTAAGTATGTGCTTTTGAATCAATTAATGCATTAATGTGTGTAAGAGCAATTTACAAAACCATGTGTCACTCTGCATAGTCACGAAAGAAAGGGTAGGAAAAAAATAAGGGAGGGGCCTCCCTGGTGCCACAAGGGGTTGAGTCTCAGACTATGGAGCTATTGTAGTTACTGCAGAACAAGTTTGATCCCTGGCTAGGGAGTTTCCCACAGGGTGCAGCAGACCTCTCCTGTTGCCCCGCTGCTCCCCTCAGCAGTGGATTTCAGTCGATCTGCCTGTTCTGCTCCCCAGTCTGTCTCTGGTGAATCCTCTTACCACTCACACCTTTGGCCTGCACCCCAGTTCTTGTATGCATGAATCAATGAATCTTTTTTTAAAAAGAAGAGAATTATGCTATGCAAATATCCCAAAAACTGTTATGGAAAGTATAAAAAACATTCGCCATGACTGAATGTGGATTGTAGTGGATGGAAAGAATTATAGAGACCTCTACAGCTATTTTTTCCTGGTCAACAAGGTGGGGTGGCCCTTGTTGAGAAGAAAATGGAAAATACAAAGCAGATCGGACTGGCAGAACCGTGGGGCATGAACCCCATTGCTAGTAGATCAAGAATGCCCTGCTCGCTTCTAGGAGCTCAGATTAAGCTCAAACACATGCCAATATTAAAGTCAAATATATTTTTGAAAAATATTTCTTCCCCAGTTCTTGTGCATTGAATTTTTGGAGCAGAAACCCAACACAGGGATTTATTCAGGGCATATCTCAACACCAATCAAATGTTATCAACCATCATGAGGCCCTTTTGACTAAATGAGTGTCAAAAACTGACAGGTCTTTGACTTGATACTAGAAGCTGCTATTGCAATAGTTGTGAATTATAATACATCAAAAAACATGCTTCCAAATCGAAATCTTCCAAGACTATTTCATTTCCAGTACTAACAGGTGTTCTGCAAAGTGACACATGAGTGCTGCTGTTTTATGAGGCTCCTTAGACTGGAGCATCTGGCAATATATTATTCCTAATTTCGATTTCTCAGAGGCTCCCTTGGAAAGTACCTGAGTGACTGTCTGCCGACGAACGTGGCCCTTGTGTCAAAATAAAAGTTCAGGCGGTAGAAAATTACAAGATTAGGAAGTTCTTTATGTAAAACTGATCTGCCAGCTTTTTGCAATGCAAATAAAGGAAGCAATCTTGGTATAATTCATCCATGTTTGCAGTCCCTTTGCATTGCAGTAAAGTGTTCTTTAATTGACTGGCAAATCATTCTGTGATCAGTTTAGCAAATTGTTTTTCTCCTTTTTTTTCTGGGCTGACTCTGGAGTATTAGGCTGTTTTGGGTAACTGTCGTTTTCTTCTTCTTTCACTGAACTGGCAACCCCCCGACCTCGGACAAACAAGGCCAAAAGCAGAAACATTAATCTACATGTGAGAATCCAGAGGCCCCTGGAATTCAGTAATATACCAACGCCCCCCCCCCCCCACACACATGCACACACATACACACCACATTGTTATATTTAAGGCTTCTCGTTAGCAACTGGAATATTCCAGCTTTCTGAAAGTCAGACTCCCTCTAGGGAAATTTGAAAATAGAATGTTTGCAAATAACTAGGTGCAGGTTTACAGTATTTCCTCAGAGCGGCCAGGAGCTATTGTGGGCCACAGGACCACGAAGGCAGTGAGTCCGGTAAGAACCTGCCACAGCGCAGACACAACAATTTGAGCAGAGAATATATTTAAACCTTTTCAAAATCTTTTGTGTCATTTGGGTGTTAGAGCTACAGCTAAGAGATAGTGTAAAGAGACAGATCCTTCTCCAATCATGAAGTGTTTTTTTTTTTTAAGACTTATTTATGCATACAAGAACTGAGGTGTAGGTCAGAGGTGCAGGGGTCGGTGGGGAGAGGTGAGGATTCACTAAAGACAGAGTAGGGAGCAGAACAGGTAGATCTACTGAAATTCACTGCTGAGGGTAGTAGCGGGGAGACAGGAGAGGTCTGCTGAGCCATGTGGGAAGCTCCCTGGCCGGGCATCGAACTCATGCTGCAGTGGCTGCGGATAGCTTCATAGTGCTGAGACTTAACCCCTTGAGCCACCAGGTAGGTCCTAATCATAAAGTTTCTCTATGACTCACTTCTCCACTTGCACATTTTTAACCATCACTCACCCGGGCATTTCCGGTATGTGCTTTTCCAGAGTGACTTTGCTTTCAACCAGTGATGAATTAATTCTTCTAATTGTCTCATTAAATATGGTTTAGTTTCTTTTTAAGATTATGGGAATTCCCTAAAGCCTCCTGGCCCAGGATTTGTGTTAGCCTTCAGATATTATCTGTGGCTGGAGAAGGCTCCAAATCACAGTACTTAGCAAGTTGTCTGTAACCTATCAGAAGAGCCAATTCCAATCTTTTGAATTCAAATCTCTTCCTCTGGTGGAAGGTCTGGTGACCTCACACACTGTTATTTCCAAATCCCTGGAAGTTCTTTGTCTCCCAACCATCTTTCATATCCAGAGCTGTCATTTTGCCAAAGGAACTAGCTCTTACTCACCTTCCTGCTTTTATATGCCACTGCTATAGATTAAGTCTTTATTAATTTTATACTCGTCATTGGAAGAAGGGCTGTGTGTGAGAACTATGGGTCTGAATGAAGCATTGTACAATTTTATTGTATTTTATTATTGCATAACTGTTATGCCAATAAACATATTGAAAGAAAACTATTGGTGTTTAACATGTAACAAATTCCCAGCATAATGTTATTTGAAACCTTCATTTAATGCATGACTAAACCTTGTTTCATAGACACAGCAGACTTGAATGAGAACCAGCTCAATTTTACTTATAATAACAAAGACACTCTAATAAAAGAGAGGTGTTCAATTTTCTCTCTGGAGTCATAGCTGCCACTGAAATGGAAATAATAGGTTTGTGCATAAAAACAGAAGAGGGAAAAGCATAGCAGGGTCATAGAAATTTAACTGTATTAAAATTCATATTATCTTGGTATTTTCAATAGATCGCATACATTTCTCTTTTCTCTTTTTGTTTTAACACGTTCAATACCTTAGGTTAGTGTTAATACCTTAGGAAAATCGCTTCATCATTTGCGATCCCATGTCAAATAGGAATAATAGTGTTCGCCTTGGATTCCTGCTTTGAGAATTGAATGAGTTTATAAATGTAAGTCCTTAATAGGATACCTGGCACTGAATAAACACATAAGATAATAAATATTATCCATTGTTAGTAAGCTCAATATGCACAATACATAGGATTCCACACTTGGAATAGAACAAAATTTATTTATCCATGCTAATTTGACAAATGTGAATAATTAATCATCAGGGGGTCTTTACAAATCATGCTTGTAGATTATTTTATAAATACTCTGATGCCCTTGCACAGAAATGTCTCTAAAGTATATATCTGTAAGTAGAATTGGTTGGTTGTAGATTATGAATAGCTTACAATTTATAAGAGTAACAAAATTATTTTCTGAGGAGTTTGGACCAATTGCTCCCTAGCAACCTATAGGAGAGTCTTTGCTCTCTCACCTTGTAACAGGGTAACTCCTAGGGAAAGGGGAGTGTCCAGACTCCCTGCCCCAACCTGAGGAAGGGTAGAGCTGGGCAAGGAAGTAAAGCCAGAAAAGACTGGAGAAGGATTAAGAAAGGAGGAGAAGGAGAGAGAAGGAGAGAGGAGAGGAGAGGAGAGACGGAGAGAGGAGAGAAAAAGAGGGGGAGGAAAGGGAAGGGGAGTGGAGGGGAGAGGAGGGAAAGGGGGAGAGGTAGAGAAAGGGAGAAGAAGCAGAAAGATGGGTGAAGACAGAAGAGCAGAGGAGGCACATGGAACAGAGAGACATGTGAAGAAGCCACTCTTGCTTCTTGGTCTTGAACTTTTACCGGGAACCTGGGAGACATGGAAGGAGACACTTGAAATAGACAGATATGGGTGAGAGAACTGTGGGGAGGCTGACAGTGGCAGCCTTTATTTTGACTTGTATTTTAATTTTGCTCTTTTTCTTCCAGACTTGCCTGATCCCATTCTGCCCCCCTTCTATGGGTCCCTATGTTGGGGGGGGGAAAGGACGTCTGCAACAAACTCCACAGATAGGTTTATGGACCCCACCTCAGATCAAAAAGCTCCAAGACACTAAGGGCTACTAATGTCTTAATGCCATCATCATCGAAGAGAGGATTACTGGGAACTGAAAGGTGGAGCTGAGCAGGAGATAAAAAGCTGGAGAAGAAGAGGGCAGGGGACACACACACACAGAAGACAGGAGAAGGAAGAAGCAGGATGGAGGCCAGAAGAGGCCCAAGGAGCAGAGAGACATGTAAAGAAGCTGCACTGGCCTGGCCTGATTGAAGTAGATGTGGGTGAGAGACCCGTGGGGAGGTTGACTATGGCGACATTGATATTGGTTTTGATTTTGCTCTTTAACTCCCAGAATTGTCTGGCTGTTTCTGGCCCTTTTCTATGGGTCGCTGCCAAAAGGCATTTTAGACTTGGGGCAGGCTTTTGGGCCTTGCTTTGGGCCAATCCCATTTGGGTGGACTTTTACCACGAGGAGTTGGATAACATTGGGCGCTTGATTTAGATACTATATTCTTTGTCTTCTCTGTCTTTTCTAATTGCATTAAAGTTTGTTTCCACTTAAGGTCCTATATGTTTTTTATCGGTGCGGCGGATGGCAGAACCTATGTAGAACAGGGTAGTTCTGAGGTTTTGGGGGTGCCCCTCTTCCTGCGCTGTAACAACTACAGAACGTGCCTTAGACTTGTGGCAGCTTTCAGGCTTCAGTGGCCCCCACTTTGGACCAAACTTGTTATGTTGGACATTTACCCAAGAGGGGATCGGTAACTTTGGGTGTTTCATAGGAAAATTCAATTCTTTCTCTTCCCCTCTCTCTATTGAACACTGTTATTTTCCATCGAAGGCCTTATACACTAGACTAGGTTTTGTCTTCATGTGGTAGATGGCAGAACTCAATTAGAATAGATAGGTTTGGGGGTCTTGGGGTACCCCTTGCTTTGCCCTTTAACAAACTCAGAAAGTTTACCTTTTTAAATTTTGTCAGTCCAGTGGGTTTGTGGAGATATTTTCTTGCCCTTGTTCTGGCTTCTCAGAAAGTTGAGCCCCACACTGTGTGACCATTTGGATTTTTTCTTTTTATGACGTATGTATTTAAATATTTTGCCATCTGTATTTCTCAGATCTGTCGTTTTGTTATTGACTACTAGGAGCTGTTTGAATGTTCTGGACAGAATTTTGTTTTGTATATGTAGCAAACATTGTCTCTCCATACGTGGTTTATTGCAAGAAGTTGTTTTTTGACAACAGACTGCCTTATTTTAATGTTAATAAATTCACTGATTTTTATTTAAGTTGTCTATTTCTTGTGTCTTGTTAAGATATTTTTACATTATCTAAGGACAAGAAAATATTCAATATTGTCTTCTAAGCCTTTAGTATTTCTGTTTTTCATATTTAGCTCTAGACATCCCAGAAATTGGTTGTTTATATGAGGCTTAAAATAAAGGTCCAATATATTTTTTTCATATAGCCAGTTGCTCCAGGATTATTTGTTAAAGTGACCAAAGCAAATAAGCAAATAAGCAAACCACCTTTTGCAATAATTTGGATGAAGCTTAAACATGTACTCTCAAGTACAGTAACACACACAGAGTTTAAAAATTTACCTCTTTTTGTTGGGGAAGGATGAGGTGCAAAATTTACAAAAAATATCTTTATTGTACTTATTTTACAATATTGTGTTGTATTGTAAAAATGTATTTAGGATTCAAATAGATTTTACAAATGAGTAGATTTTTTAATCTGCTATAATTTTGAAAAGATTTTTTTCCTTTTCTATTTAAAAATTAACCTCATTTTAGAAGGCAGGGGAATGCGTTCTATGATTATAGTGTATTTTTACAATAATGCAGCATAGTTCTGAAAGTTAACATTTCTTGGGTTTTCTAGGTATAGTATCTACAAGGAATGAGAATTTTTTGCTACTACTTGGCTTTGTTTGATATTTTTGCATATTTACTTTCCTTTTTCAAAAATATTAACATTGATCTTTACTTCTATGCTGATCTCTCTGTATATTGAAAACCATCAGTTTATGCTAACTCTTCCAAATCCAAGCCAGCACCACAGGATTCATTCTAGAGTCTTTCCATATTTGTAACTTCCTCTGGGAGTGAATTACCCGGCTCCTGTATCTCTCAATGCATTTCCTTGTCAAGAAAAGTTTTTAAGAATAGGAAATGATAAAGAGAAAAGATATGTCCCAATTAATACATTATTGTATTAATACATTATTACATTAATACATTATTTATTAATTAATACTAATTACATTAATTATTAATTAATACATTATTAACTCCCAAGATAATACCAGTGAGCACAAAATTGCACCACAGTAGAATTAATAAACAGAAACGGGAGGAGAGAAAAGGCATAAGGGACACCCATTTTATCACAATAATTTTGTTAAAAACCGTTCTTAATTTTCACGAAATGGGGGCCTCCCTGGTGGCACAGTGGTTAAGCGCTGCGCTGTGGAGCTGTAGGCAGCAGCAACGTGAGTTCGACCCCAGGCCAGGGAGATTCCCACATGGCGCAGCAGACCTCTACTGTCTCACCCGCTGCTCCCCTCAGCAGTGTATTTCTGATCTGCCTGTTCTGCTCCCCGCTCTGTCTCTGGTGAACCCTCTCGCCGCCCCACGCCTCTGGCTTGTAGCCCAGCTTGTATGCATAAATAAATAAATCTTTAAAAAATTTTTTTTCACAAAATGGAAGTCATGTCATTCACTTGTCAACTGTCTTCTTTGAATTTCTACCTTTAACTTATGTACATATCTTTGGATGTGAAGAGAAGAACAAAAGCTAATTTAACAATATAACATTTATTTGATAAATTCTGATTAGAATTAAGTCATTTTTAAGAAAATTAAAAACATTAGCTTGGTTTACACATTCAACTAACATTCCTTTATATACTAATATTTATTTAATTTAGCTACATTTAAATATTCAGAACATTTTTATTTATTTTACGTTTTTGTTTTTTTTTTGCCTGGTTGTATAAATTATTACTAATTTTCACCATGGAACGTCTAAAATGCTTTATCAAAAACTAAAAAATATAGTTGTTTTCTGGACCTACGTAAAATCAGTTATTACATGGTTTAATTTCCAGGAGAGTAAAAACACTATAAAAGTTATAGACTAATTTTTCTGAAACTGAAGATATTTTGCATACCTTCACATAATGTTGCTGGCATTATTGACAAATCAATTAATAGGAATGAAGTAATAATATTCGAACAGATGTCCATAAATTAGGAAGATATAGTACCTAAATGAATTTTCGGGAAAATGCATTTACTCTTATTCTTACATTTAGAACCATAATTCCTACTTTCCAAGCTCCTGTGAGTCATGAACCCTGGAACATGCCAAACTTTTCCTATCTGAGCTGCCATACATATTATTCTCTGCAAAGCTATTTCCAGAGACCTTCGCATAACTTAAATTCCTCTTATTTCAAATGTCCCCTAAATAAATACTCTTTTCAGAAAAGTCATTCTATCAAATTCACATAGGCTATTACCCACCCTTTTAAAAATTTTTGTTATGCATTTATTTAAAAAAGTCTTATTATATTTCCCAAGATCTAAAGTAAGATTCATTATCCAAGGTTTTGTTTATTATATGTACAACCTTCATATCTTGTAGCTTACGTGTTCTTTTGGTTTTTGCCTCAACTGTTTCCAAAATAGGAAAAGGTAAAAAGTAATTAAGGTAAACTTTAACCGCTTGGCTTCGCCAGATCCTTGGGCTATTTTATCTCTCCTGTGAGGGAATTACTGACTACAGAGGAGTTCTGGGAGAGGGGTAGGTGTTAAAGGTGGAGGATTGATTTCCAGGTTCAGCTGGTTCTGGAACCTTGCCTTTTTCACAGCATTGTCTCTTAACTGAAAAGTAAAAGCAGCACAAACTTGAAAAAATTCTACTCAAGCTTGCTGGGGCCACATCGGCTATTCCTCAGTTGTTCCAGTTCCTTTATTCAGGCTCATTAAAATCCCCAGGGTCTATCTCTGAAAAGCGTCCCAATTGTCATTGGAACAACTGATGCTGCTGGTATTGAAGATTACGTTCATAATCTAGGGCTACTTGTGATGAGAAAATCCGAAGAGTTTCAGCATCTTTTTGAGCAAGTGCTTTTGAAACATCATGAAATATGTTCTTGAGACTTCATTATACTCAGTTTTAGAAAAGTGTGATGCATTTTGACCACACATTGCTTGGAAAGTATTCTCTATTCAATGTATAACCAATGAGACATGCACCAACAATGCTTGAACTGCACCGGGTTCAAGGTCACCGTGTAATTACAGACCTCTGAGCATTTGTGGCAAGTAGGCCAAAATGAAAAAAAGAAAGCACAGCCAAGTAAGCATTCTGAGGCTCCTGTCTTTGCCTCAAATAAATTACTTTAAGGACAATGATAACAACATGATCAGAAAAATGTTGATTTTATTCCATACTGAAAAGGTGAATAAAAGTGTTCTAGGAATACATACAAATTTAGGAAAATGAAGAGATTTCCAAATAAGATTCAGAATACAGATAATCAACGTTTTTTCAAAATCCATACTTAAAAAGTTTAAAAGAACACTTTCAGATATTCTTTTCAATGACCTTTAAAAAATTATTTTATTATAATTAAAATAATTATTATTAATAATATTTCTCTTATTAAATTGGTCATTTTTCTATAAAAGGAACTATAGAAATTATACTAGTTTGTGATAGGAAATGTAAGTAGACTATAACTTGTTAAAAGACAGAGAAGATTCTTAGACTGTTTCAAGTTGGCTTCATAGACCCATACTAGTAAAAATAGATTATTTTATTTTAATTTAATTAAATTCCCAGAGGTTTCATGGGAGGTACCTAAATAGTTGTGCAAATTTGAACAATGGCTCTCTTTGGCAGTAGGACTATTACACATTAAATATAATATGAAAACTAAATATTATGATATATGAAAAGCAAATATTGTGCTTCAGTTCTCATGATCTTTATGTGAAAATGTGTGCTTCTTATAGTATGTCTTTAGAACATTTCTTATTTAATATTTTTAATCCATAAGGTATATACTTATGTCACAATTATAACATATATTTGTTAATATAAAAGGGATACTTATGTGTTGTGCAAAGGTTGAAAACATTAACAAATTTAGTGTAGAGCTTAAAATTCAATATTTTACAATCCAGATATAATTGAACAACATTGTTGGTATATTGTTGATATCCCATCCATGGGGAGAGGGAGAAGGGAAGGTGAGATGGGGAAAGAGAGAGAGAGAGAGAGAGAGAGAGAGAGAGAGAGAGAGAGAGAGAGAGAGAGAGAGAGAGAGAGAGAGAGAGATTATGTAGTGAACATATTTCATACAGGCATAATTTGGACACATTGTATACACTAAGTTGTCCAAAATGTATAATGTACTCTCTTTCATCCCCACTAATAAAAATTTTAAAAATCTATCCATATGTAAAGTATAAAGCTATGTATCTTCCACTTAAGATTTTTTTCTTAAATCTCTTTTTCTTGGGGCAAAGGAAGTTACAGAAATCCAGGTATAACTTAGGAAGAGAATTTTTTTTTTGTTAAGACAGCTGGAAATGATTTCATATCTGCAAGATTAAATTTGGTACCTTTGCAATAAAGCAACTATAAAAAGAAACAGCTTTTTAAAAAGTGCAAAAGGCTTCACTTGACGGTTTCTGAATTACAGTGCAGGTGTATGAAGAAAAATACACACTTCCTTAAAAATAATCTGAAGCTAAACAGGAAAAATGGCCATGTCAGATCAAAAAAGTACATTCTAAGAGAAATGGAAGTTAAAATACAGTTTCTGTTCTCTTAAAAATAATCAAGACATTCTTGACTTTTGCTTACTTAGTGATGGTGTCGATGACAATAATTAGGACAAGATGGAGGAAGAGAAGAAAAAGGAAGAGAAGAAACAAGTCTATTGACAGTGTTAGGGGAGATATTGCTCAAGCTAGCCAGGTTTTGCCATTTTCTCCTTGTCGCTGATGTTAATAATTCCTGAGTCAATGCACAGTCTACTTGTCAGGTGTTCAAAGTCAGCGGCTGATGCCACCAACCAAGTCTAAACAGAAAGTCATCACATTCTTGTCTTGCTGATGGAAACCACTGATAATTCTGCACCACCAACAACAGGGAATAAAAATTGGTCCTATATTTCTGCGTTATGATGCTGGCTAGTAATTTGCTTGTAATAACTGAAGTAAATGCCATTTATTTTTCTCCAACAGATTAAGAAAAAAAAATCTGCTTTTGCTTCATTTGTTATGTCAGGGAAGCCTGGTGAGGGAGCAAGGATGAGGTTCGGCCAGCAGCTAGGGTTGTGGGATCCGCGGATACTCCATGTGGCTGAGTTCAGGAGAGAGCCCCATGGTCAGCTTCCTTGAGAGAAGGACATGGGTGTTACAGGACAACCCCAGTGTGAAATGGGTGGCCTGAGTGTGGGTCTTCCCCTCATGCTTATAAGGGACATATAGTGAGACTCAACAGCAGGTTCGCACAAAAAGGTTAATAAAGGGTTTAATTACAAAAAGGGGAAATGAAGAAATGAATAACTAGGGAGAAAGAGAGAGCGATAAATTGGTGAATGCTTCCTACCAGTTCCGCTGAGCTGGAGCCCCAAGAGCATGTTGAAAGAAGGGGGGGACCAAGAACCCATAAGGCCCACGTGTCTGGTTATAGAATAAGCCTGGCTGCTCAAATCCATCCTCAGTTCCCAGAATCCTCCTTTTGGTGGTGATGGCATTGTGGGATTTGTAGTCCTTGGTGTCTTGGATCTCTTTGGTTTGGGGTGGGGGAGGGGTCCATAAAACCTTTATTTGTGGAGGTTTCCTTTTAACCTGTGACAAAGAATGAGGTGGAAGAGGAAGGTGACCAGGGTGTAATCCTGTTAACCTTTCATTTCAAACTACTTCCAGGAAATAAGCATTTTTGAAGGCAGTTTGTAGGCCCCCATTAAGGATTTCTTAGTGGAATTTCATTGATAAAAAGATAGTTTTTATTTTTTAGGTAGGAGATTTTAGTGTATCCATACACATGTTTAAAATGTCAGCAAACTTCAGAGGAAGCTTTTTGACTTATAGTCCAATTGAAAACTATCTTATAATCATGGCTTATAGTACATAGAGGCTTAATAATATTAACGTATATTATGAGGATTTCATCAATATGTAGTCCTGAGGGGGTGCATAAAGTCCCAGAGTTATAAAGATCTTTTTATTTTTATTATTATTTATTTATTATTTTTTCAGAGGTTTATTTATTTATGCACACAAGAGCTGGGGTGTAGGCCAGAGGTGCAGGGTGGTGAGAAGACTCACCAGGGACAGAGTGGGGAAGCAGAACAGGCGGATCTACTGAAATACGCTGCTGAGGGGAGCAGTGGGTGAGACAGGAGAGGTCTGCTGTGCCCTGTGGGAATCTCCCTGGCCGGGGGCGGAACTCATGCTATAGTGGCTTCCAATAGCTCAGTAGTGCTGAGACTTAACCCCTTGTGCCATCAGGGAGGTCCAAAAGATCTTTTTAGATGAAAACAGTTTGCATGGAATTTGGATTTGAATCAAGATATTAAATCTTATGTTTATAAAATAAAAATATGTACTCTTTTTCTCATAAAGTTTAGCTATGTGTGAGCTTACTAGGGTCCTGTATCCTTACAAAGACCTGGAAAATACATAGTTAAAATAAAGGTCGCGTAAACGTTCATAGTAATCTCTGATTATCCTTTTGATTTTGCAGCAACATAGATGGAGGTAGAAGGGATTATGCTCAGTGAAATGAGTCAGAAGGACACAGAAAAAATACCGGATGGCTTCACTTATAGGAGGATTATAGGGGAACCAAACAAGGGAGCAGGGAAAAGAATAACAATAAAAAATACAACAAAACAAAACAAAAATAAGCAACTATAAATCAGAGGTATTCTGCAGGGGAGGAGGAGGGAGAGGAATCAAAACAAGGGAGGAGGGCCTTCCTGGTGGAGCTGTCCGCGAGTTTGAGGCCCGGCAGATTCCCACATGGCACGGCAGACCTCTCCTACCTCGCCTGCTGCTCCCCTCAGCAGTGTATTTCCATCGCTCTGCCTGTTCTGCTCCCCACTCTGTCGCTGGTGAACCCTCTCGCCGCCCCACACCTCTGGCCTGTACCCCAGCTTGTATGCATAAATAAATAAATCTTTAAAAAAGAAAAACAAGGGAGGAAAGAGCACAAGGGTCTATGGTGAAGTTTCATGGGTGAACTGGTGGTGGAAATTCTACGGGGACTACACCTGAGGAAAAAAAGCAAGCTTTGCAAAAAAAATGAATACCGATGTAAAATATATAAATAAATTATAAAAAGGTCAACTCTTAATATATTTCCTGCCACCACTTAAGTTTTTATCACAGGACTTGAAGACATGTCAAAAGAGAAAAACTTCAACCAGGGGCATCACTGCATTTTGTGGTTCAATCGTGTAACATTGTTACCAAGAAATTTGAAGCCAAAAACAAAACAGAAATTTTAAAAGCTATGTATCCTGACATATAATTATTTAAGCTAATTTTTGCCTCTTCTGTTTAAAAATATCTAGTTTTCTTGGAATACACACCATGCAATTATATTCTCTTGCATTTTTTTCTGAATTCAAGACTTCATATTGTATATAAAGATTGCGGCTATCACTAGTGCACCATTATAATTAGTCAAAGTACGAATAATAAGCACTGATAATAGGAGCTCTCTGGCTGAATTTCCAAAGTCCTTGTGCTTGAGTAGAAAATATAGGTTTGAATTTTGAGATGAAGCTATGCTAGATAGCAGATTATATTTTAAAAAGTGGAATGTCTGAGAAAAAGTAATTCAAGTTTTGGAGAAATGTCTATATGTAAATTTTCCTTACATGGTTGTAAAGATCTGAAAAGAGAATAAAAATTACCATAAAAGCTGGGTAGATATGCTTTCCCATGCCCATAAACAGGTGTCGAAGGTAACTGTGTCTGCCGATAAGGGCATGGAAAAAAAGACAGATAATTGAGACTACCTCAACTTTTACATTTTTGTCATTACATGCTGTGCTCCACTTATGAAATTTAATAGGGCAAGAAAATAAGAATAAATACATTTCCAGAGCATCACCTCCTGGGCTGATCTTGGAGATTGATGTAATGGAGACTGAGAAGAAGAGACCTCAACAGCATCTCCACCCCTCCCTCAAAGTAAATAAAACACACAAACACACTCGTCAGAGCTCTACTCTTGAGATGTTTTAGACTTTGAAAATAAGCTCATAAATAATGCTTTCTTAATAACTCTGACTGCAGGGGTCTCCCCGGTGGTGCACGGGGTTAAGTCTTACCACTATGAAGCTATCAGCAGCCTCAGAACAAGTTTGATCCCCGGCCAGGGAGCTGACCCACAGGGCACAGCAGACCTCTCCTGTCTCCCCTCGCTGCTCCCCTCAGCAGTGTATTTCAGTGGATCTGCCTGCTCTGCTCCCCACTCTGTCTCTGGGGAGTCCTCTTACCCCCTGCACCTCTGGCCTATACCCCAGTTCCTATATGCATGAATAAATACATCTTTAAAAAAATAAAATATTCTTACATTATCTTGACTTTAACTGGTTTCATTAGAAAGAACTTGTTTGGATATGCAGGTTCTCTACACGGCTGCCACTGAGAGTTCTTTCTTCTCTTACTAGTAGCTTAGAGCCACTGGGATAAATCAGCAGTAGAGTAAAATTTTGAATCAGAGCAATTGGAATAATATTTGTCACATCTTCATGCTTTATTCTCAATGGAAATTTAAAAAATTCAGAATCAATAAAACATTAAGCTCACCTATGTAAACGATTCTTAAACTGGTTTCTATGAATGCTATGGACATTTCGAGATACTTCCTAATGTGTATTGGGGTAAGTGATTTTTCATTTTCATGGTTTGGGAAAGTTTTATAGCCTCCATTCTATCTCAGAAGGTTCTGTATCTCCCTGATTATTTATTTATTTATTTTAAAGATTTATTTATTTATGCATACAAGCTGGGGTGTAGGCCAGAAGTGGGGCGGGAAGAGGATTCACCAGAGACAGAGTAGGGAGCAGAACAGGCAGATCTACTGAAGTACACTGCTGAGGGGAGCAGCTGGCAAGACAGGAGAGGTCTGCTGCACTATGCGGGAATCTCCCTGGCTGGGGATGGAACTCGTGTTGCAGTGGCTCTGGATAGCTTCACAGTGCTGGGCTTAACCTGTTGCACCACCAAGGAGGACCTCCCTGATAATCTAATAGTATAATCCGTATAAATATACTTATCTAAGTCTATCCAAAATTCATGAGATAACTGATATCTGTTTAATGATACTAGTCTTAAACTATAATCTGTTCCTCTATATTTTCTGTGAATGTTGTTTACTTATTTGGAGAGAAACAGAAAAAACTCAGTTTATGGTTTACAAATAACTTTTTTATGGAGTGGTATTAAAAATCATACATCTATTCTGAAATACCACCGCCTCCAAATTTTTTTTTATTTATTCATGCATACAAGCTGGGGTACAGACCAGAGGTGTGGGGCGGCGAGAGGGTTCACCAGAGACAGTGGGGAGCAGAACAAGCAGATGGACGGAAACACACTGCTGAGGGGAGCAGTGGGCGAGGCAGGAGAGATCTGCCTCTCCATGTGGGAAACATCCCGCCGGGCATCATACCCACGTCGCCACTGCCGACAGCTCCACTGCACAGCATTCAACCGCTGCGCCACCGGAGAGGTCTTACTGCCTCCAAATCTTATTCTATCTTTCAGCTTTTACTTTACTTGATGGGCACCAAGCATATACTGGCTATATTTTTCCAAATACCTGCCAAATATTCAGTCTCCCCAAACCATGACAATTCACAATGGCTGTGTGCTCCAGAGAAATCACCTCCTACATCTCTCTTCTCTCAAGCAGTTAAAAATAAAGAAAATGTGTTCTTTGTACCAACTTTGGGTTGTTATCTTAAGTCCATACTGTGTAATATTAAAGACTGATATCTCCCTAACCTGCCCATAATCTGTTTAATAGATTTAGCAATTTCTTCACATTTTCTATGTACCTGGCACCTCAGGAAGCATTTTATAGGCAAAATCTTTTATTTCTCAAAACAGTCTAATGTATAGTACTGTTACTGATTCCAGTTACAGTCAAAACTTGACAGAGAGTGGATATCTCCCCTCCCAAGTTCCTTATACTTCATTACACTATTTGGACCCAAGATCAGCAATTTACATTTGTAGTCACCTATTTTCATCTGCATAGTTTGCTCCATCACTGCAAATGATCATTTATTTTCAGATTCGGTGTTGTCTATTATACATAATTAAATAACTTGGTAACCATGTTTTATTTTTTTTTCAAAGATTTATTTATTTATGCATACAAGCTGGGGTGTAGGCCAGAGGTGTGCGGGGTGGGGGGTGGTGGTGGTGGTGAGAGGATTCACCAGAGACAGAGTGGGGAGCAGAACAGGAGGACTGACTGAAATCCACTGCTGAGGGGAGCAGGAGAGACAGGAGAGGTCTGCTGTGCCATGTGGGAAGCTTCCTGGCTGGGGATCGAACTCGTGCTGCAGTGGCTCTGGATGGCTTCATAGGGCTGAAACTTAACCCCTTGCACCCCAGGGAAGCCCCAACCATGTTTTATTTGGTATCAAACTGGCCACTGATTAAAAAAAAAAATTGCTAAGCACAGGAGGATGTGATCAGCCATGGGACAGATCAAACCGAGAAGGACTAATGACTCAAGTCATTAGCAGTTTCTCCAGCTCATGTAAATTCATTAATTACCATCCTTTGGGCATAGCTGTATAATTAGCCAAGAATTCACTAATCAAATCACCATTTATTCCATGTATTTCTATCATACTCACAAGTAAATCCTGAAATAATTTATCTTCTTTTTGATTTTCATATTATTCTGTAACGACTTTAGAGAGTAACATTATTAGTTGTCTCAGACACTTTATTTGGCACATATTAATTTATTTGAGCCTTCACCTGTCTGATTTTATTGTTTTCTTTGTTAGCCTTTACATGCTTGGATAATGATTACTACTGAAAGCGATTCTTACCTAAAATGAGAAGATCCATGTCACGAAATCCTTTGCAAGATATTTCCTGTGTAGTAGTCTAGCTACAAATATTTAAGTTTAATGAGATTGTCCTCTCTGGAAACCGTGGAACTTCCCACATGGCCACATGGCGCAGCAGACCTCTCCTGTCTCGCGCACTGCTCCCCTCAGCAGTGGATTTCAGTAGGTCTGCCTGTTCTGCCCCTACTCTGTCTCTGGTGAATCCTCTCACCCCCTGCACCTCTGGCCTGGACCCCAGCTCTTGCATACATAAATAAATCTTTGGAAAAACATATATTATCCTGTATTAAATAACACTGTTAATATTGAAAATAAACTGCAAATTTGTGCCAGGCAATAAGATATTTATAAGGCTTATCCAATTGAATTCCCATAATAACTCTATGAGGCAAATGCAACTATTATACTATTGTGCAGACCTTGAGGCAGTACATGAGGGAAAGTTGTAGCATTTGTGTTAAATAAAGGAGAGCAGAATACAAAGCAGGAGAGCATGTTTTACTCCAATAGCTGAGTAGATATAATAGACATGGAAGTAGAGGAAATAAAAATGATGAGGTGTCACAGCAGCCTAGGGGGTGCAGTGCATGGGGGAGTATTACTCTCAATACTGAGAACAAGCCTCGGAGAACTGAGCATCTTTGTTGAGAAAAGCTGCTCAACAAGGACCTCCCTGGTGGTGCAATGGCTTAAATCTCAGCACTATGAAGCTATCAGCAGCCACTGCAGCACGAGTTCGAGTTCGATCCCCAGCCAGGGAGCTTCCCACAGGGCGCAGCAGACCTCTCTTGTCTCGCCCACTGCTTCCCTCAGAGGTGGATTTCAGTGGATCCGCCTGTTCTGCTCCCTATTCTGTCGCTGATGGATCCTCTCATCCCCCACACCTCTGGCCTACTCCCCAGTTCTTGTACGCATAAATAAGTAAATCTTAAAAAAAAAAAAAAAAGCTGCTCAACAAGTCTGTTCCCCCCTAGTCCCAGTGGTAAAAACTTCAGGACCTTAAAACAAAAGCTGTCCTGAAGGTAAACTGTTGGACTCAATCAAACACTGTTAGTTTGCAGCACTGGATATAAAGCTTTGTGTATTTTGATAATTCTGTGAGTGGCCCCGTGTCACTCTTTGACACTCCTATTTCAGGAAAGTGGTCAGATGACTTTGCCTGCAGATGAAGCAAACAGTAGGGACCAGCTTGGATGCTCCATTGGGTGGGTCCGGTGTCAGTTACAGCACCCTGTGATACTGATTTTGCAAGAACTACATCTACAGAGTCAAGGATCTTTTCTTTTAAATGTTTATTTCCACTTGAATAAAATAGAAAGAGGAATGGATCCATTTATTTTGATTTATGGAATGTGATGACCTGTTTGGGAAAACGTTATGGAAACCAGTGAATTCTTGAGAAACTCTGACAGTTGAGACACCTTTTTCACTCCTGCCTTCCTGTGAAGTGAAGCTGCTTTGTATTTGCATGGGGTAGTAAAAGCAGTGGAGCTGCATCATTTAGCAACACTTATTTCACCCTCCATAAACCCACTCTCTGCCTTCAAGCCTACCACAGCATTAGCAGTTAGCTTTCCTTTATTTATTTTTTTTTTTTTGAGACCTAAAATGCCTTAGGTTTGAGAACTAAGCCAGTTGTCTGTAAATGTATTTTCTAGTCCATTTGGTAAATCTGTAGTCATAAATGTCCACATTGGGTGAGCCTCTGTAATAGAGGTTTGGAGAAGCCTCTAAGACATGTAAGTCAGAGGCAAGGTCTTCACACACATATTCACTGTGGTTACTCACCACGGTGGTCTGGCAGTCCTGTGCCCCGGGTTTGAATAGGTTTTGTTTATGATAGTTCTGTCAAAACAACAACAACAACAACAACAAAAAAAGAAAAACCTTGGAAGAGAAATAAATGTGTTTTGATTTATGAAAGTTCATATGGTCATTTTATTACTTTCCAGCCTTGTGACCAGGCATGCTTTATGGCAGGAACAAGCTTTCACAATAACCTGCCATCTGGACCACCGGCTTGAGCTTTTCTTCCCTTGAACACCAAAAGGGGCAGTTAACACCCAGCGGGGACCAAACTGCAGTGTGGACACGCCTTGTCAGCTCGAAGGTGACCCACTTCCATGTTTGCAATGGCCGCTGTCCCCAAAATGGGGCCAGGATTTGGAATTTGTCTTATTTATATTATCAAAGCAAATAATTGTTGTCTGATCTGGGTCATGTTTTTAAAGTGTTGTCTAGATGACAGAATAAAAGCAAATCTCACAACATCTCAAATAAGGAACACAACAACTTTGTCATACTGACTTTGTTAATATTTCTCCCAAAATTGGACCTCCCTGGTGGCATAGGGGTTATAGTCTCTTCACTATGAAGCTATCACCAGTCACTGCAGCACAAGTTCGATCCCTAGCCAGGGAGCTGACCCACATGGCGCAGCACACCCCTCCTGTCTCCCCGCTGCTCCCCTCAGCAGTGGATTTCAGTGGATCTGCCTGTTCTGCTCCCCACTCTGTCTCTGAGGAATCCTCTCAGCCCCCCAAAACCTCTGGCCTGCACCTCAACTCTTGTATGCATAAATAGACAAATAAATCTTTAAAAAAATATTTCTTCCCAAATTATGTCAGTGGTGTACTTACCTATGCATACTCATTATACCTAAGAAATGCTGCTTTTTCTGCTCAAATGTGAACTCCATTTGGGATTTCTCCTCTGGGTCTCTTTTGAAAGCTCTTTTCTAGAAGCCTGCATTCGATATGTGGGCCCTCCCCTGACTGTCTATCACTGTCCACAGGTGCACACCAGGCTGACTTGTCAGAGGCCTCTGAATGTGATATATTGCTTTCATGCAGCTGACAGAAATGCTTGAATTCCTGGAATTCCCTAATCATTAGTTCAGATAGACTTATTATTTTTATATTATGTACCTACAGAAATGTGTGCATGAATATTCACTTCACTCTGAAATAGTCAAGTGATTAAGAAGTCAAGATTGCTAGTTTCCCAGAACAACAAAATTAACCAAGATGCAGTATGTTGAGAAAAACTCAGATCAGAATGTTATTGCTCATAAAGAGTCAATAATATTCCCACCAATGCCAAAGTACACAAAGTATACTGAATACTTTTATTTATTTTTTTTTTTGTAATTTATGGGGTTCGCTTCGTAAGCTAACATACATATGGTCAATTGTGGGGAAATGTTACACACATTCTTGAAAAGCCTGCATACTTGATTCTTGCAAAGATTTTGGTAATCACAGGGATTATATTTAGAACTACACAGTCCATATTACTATGTTTTATCATTTTTTTACTGTATTTTATGTCTTCAGTTTTCCTGCTTCCTAGGAATCATTTTTTTAATTTCCATTTTCAGCATACTAATTTCATAGAAATAAGTGCATTTCCCATTCTTAAGAGATTATAAAATGTATTCTTACCTTACTTAGCCTAGACTTCTGGAGATGGGTATATTTTTTATTAAGTATATTCATATTACTCTATGCTTCTAGTAGTTTAGCTTAGAACAGATTTAAATTTTTAAATGCTACCTCACAAAATTTATTGCCTAAATCTTGCAGAGTTTGTTCACATCAACTGCTATGAAATGTAATTTCTTTCTCTTGGGTTTTTCTTTGTTTTTTAAATAATAGTTTCTTTAGTGTGAGTCCATTGCAATGAGCAGAGACACAGTCTGACTGTCTGGATCTCAAAGGCAGGGGCTGAGAGGGGGGCTGAGGAGCTCCTAGTTCTGGGCAGCTACTTCCATGGCCAGGTGGCTGCTTCTCTCTGAGTCACGTCACTTTGTAAGATTCTGTCTGTACAAGCATGTGCCTGCCGCACTAGTGGGCAGACAATGGCCAACGTCAATTCTAGTAAATTGCAGTGAAAATGACCAAAACTGGTCCAAAGTTCTGATGACATTTCTTGTCCAATGCTCAGCAACAAGCACTGAGACTTTACTGGAGTTCCTACCTGGTGCTGAGTGACATCTAAGTCCATGCTTCATAGGGCCAGCTATGTCAGGAGCCCCACTTCATTAGGTTCCAGGTTCCAGCAAAATTTGGGGGCTGTCCACAGGGCTGTGTGATGGTTTGGGATCCTAGAACAAGTTGTGAGAAAGGAGCCAATGAAGTCTTTGTATTTGTTTTGTTTTGCATACAAGAGCTGGGGTCTAGGCCAGAGGTGAGGGGAGATAGGCAGGTGAAAGGATTCACCAGAGACAGAGTGGGGAGCAGAACAGGCAGATGGACTGAAATCCACTGCTGAGGGAAGCACAGGAGACAGGAGAGGTCTGCTCCGCCCTGTGGGTCAGCTCCCTGGCTGGGATCGAACTCATGTTGCAGTGGCTGCTGATAGCTTCATAATGCTGAGCTTAACCCCTTGCGCTACCAGGGAGGCCGGAGATCTTTGTATTTGATCCTGTTAGTTTTCTATCTTGTTGGACTTGGGATTACTTTCACATTATTTGAAGAGTTTAGAACTTGCTTTTGGTTGTTATCTTGTTTACATTTTCTATTGGAGCATTAGCATTATGATACCTGCAAACTTGATACAGAAAATTGTATTTGTTAGGCAAAGAAAAATTATTTAACAAAAAAGAATTTATTTCCAAGGTCAACAAAAAGTAATTTTATATATAAATAATAAGTGTTAAATTTGAGAAGTCTGATAAACGAAAATTAAGTCCCCTAAAAACAAGTATCTCCTCTCATACGTGTTTTCACTGAGGACTCTTACATTAAGATCTTATGTCTTTGTATTGGTGTTCTCCAGTTAGGGGATGAGAAAAAATTATTTGATTTAGTATAAATTGCTGTTTATACTATGTATGTACACCATTGAATATTAAGGATTAAGAATGGCACTTTCATTAAAAACGTATTAATGTTCTTTGGAATAGTAAGAATATATATGAGAAATTACTAGCTTAAGAGACATCTCAAATATATCATTTTTAATATAAATTAAAATATGCCTTGAATAGTCTGTGACCTATATTTTTCTAGGTAAGACATTTAACTGGTAATTTTTAAATTCAGTCCATATATCTATTTTATATTTTATTACAATGAGGTAAACATTTCAGAAAACATAAACAAAATGAACATAAAATGTTCAGAGGACATAAAATGAAATGTTTGGAAAGGAAAATGTTTGGTGAGATAGTCTATTGTGTTCAACTAAATTATCATAAGTGATTATTCTTCAAAATAGTTGATTTCATTTTCATTGTTCCCAGGTGTATTTTCTAAGCAGCTGTCATTTTCTTCAGGCATTTGAAGATTTCATCAGGTGAATAAATTTTAATAAATGTAATTAACACTGTTCACAAGTGTTATCTGTATGAGCTTCTCAGTAGAGCTGCATTAAGTACAAGTATTGGTCTCTGGGAACAGTAGGAACCAGGCAGAGTTTGCCTTCAGCATTTATGTAGATTCAAAAGAATCCATAAAGTTCTCATGCCTTTGCAGACTTTGTACCTCAAAAAGTCCAGTTCACATGTACTTGTCTTCTCCTATTTTCCTCCTCTGTAAATTAGCTTCACGGCCAGTGTAGGGCTGGGGAGCCTGGGGTGGACTCCTACTATGACCTGACATCTAGTAGTTAACTATTCTAAACTCAATCTGAACAACTACATGTCTTTCCAAGAATATTCCAACTCTCCAATGTCCATCTGTAAAATGGACATAGCAGATCCTAACACAGAACTTTGTAACAAGATTTTAACACGACACTTGGGACAATCACTCATTGAATGTTAACTGCTGTGTAGTTACAGTGAGTAAAATGTACCAGCAGATAGTCTCAACAGTGTCGTGATGTATTGTTCTCTTCAATGACACTGCAGAGTGGATGGAACAGTCTGAAAAGGGTTTTGTTTAAGTCAGAAATCCAGCTTCCTTTCCTCCTCTTCCTCTCCTCCCCCACATCTCCTGCTCTTTCTTCTTACCAGGTGGTGATGGTGGTGGTGGTGATGATGAGGGTGGTGATGGTGGTGATGGTGGTGGTGGTGACAGTGATAGTGGTGATGGTGGTGATGATGAAGGTGGTGGTGGTGGTGGTCATGGTGAGGGTGGTGATAGTGGTGGTGGTGATGGTGAGGGTGGTGATGATGGTGATGGTAAGGGTGGTTATGGTGATGGTGGTGGTGATGGTGGTAGTGGTGATGGTGGCGATGGTGATGGTTATGCTGGTGATGCTGGTGGTGATGATGGTGATGGTGATAGTGGTGGTGGTGATGGTGATAGTGATGATGGTGTTGATGGTGATGGTGGTGATGGTGGTGAGGGTGATGGTGCCTCTTTGGGAGAATTATGATAATTTATTCTTTGTATTCTCCCAGAATTCAATCTCATTAGAAAACTATTTATCTAATTACAGTCAAACTAACTGAGGCTTGTTTCATGATTGCTGTATGTCTTATCTTTCAGTGTTTATCTTTTCAATGAAGCTTGAGTACTTTTGTACAAATGAGTATCAGATAAGGTTGATTATCATCAAACATAACTGAAAAGGAACTGATTTTAGAAGGTCCACTATTTTAATGTAAAGATCAAAAAGTACGCTTTACTTTTTAAGCTTTATCTTATATTTATATAAGTTTTACAAATGATTTCATGGAACTTTACTGAATAGTGCCTGCAATTTGCAAGGGAATAATTGAAAAAATAAGTATATTTCCTTAAACCAAGAGCCTACTTGTCTTATTAATATAATGCATTGTATTTTCATATCAAAATAATATATAGCCCTTAAAATTAAAATGAATTTTGTACATTTAGGTATAATATCTACTAGCACAGCATTCCATGTGTAAAAGATATTTAATACACGTTATTTCTCTTTAATCAAGGTTATGCAGTTACCAGTTCTTTATAGCTGGATTAAATCCTGATGCTCTTGCTATTTCAGAATACTTTTCAATATAGCTTAGGGGATGTTCTCACTTTCTTATGCATTATTTACACAAGACGAAACTGGGGAAGCAGCAAATCAAATTCCAAGTACAGTTTTGTTTCAGAAGTACAATACACACAGAATAATCTGTGAGCTCATAAAATGGAATAAAGAATTATGAAAACACATTTCAACGAGCAGTTCTGTTGCAGAAACCACCCTATTGGCTCTTCATGAAATGACAGGCAGGATATTTTAAAATTAGAAAAAAATGTTTGTCTTCAGGTGTGTGAATTGTTAAGGAGTTGTTTATCACAGGTCTGCCTTGATCATATTTACCCCCATACAGTAGAATTTAATCACACAAAAAATAAGCTCAGTAACAGATTTTGTATCTCTGGCAGTGAAGCTGTCTTACACTGAGTGATTCCTCTGTCCAGATACAGGAAAATCTCACATCGAGGGACTTCATCCAAGTTCTCATTGGCCCCACTTTACAGGAATTAAAAGTCTTCAAACCAGAATAGAATTAGATGAACAGATGCATGAGTGAATTACCCTTCCAAAGGTCATCCCATTTCAGTTCTAAAGATCAAAATCATCTAGAGAAATACTTCAAAATACAGTAACCCTACAGTCATCTATAGACCTTTTTTTAAAAAAAAAAGATTTATTTACTTATGCATAAAAGAGCTGGGGTGAAGGCCAGAGGTGTGTGTGGCGGGGGGGGGGTGAGAGGATTCCCCAGAGACAGAGTGGGGAGCAGAACAGGCGCATCTACTGAAATCCACTGCTGAGGGGAGCAGCGAGGAGACAGGAGAGGTCTGCTGCGCCATGTGGGTCAGCTCCCTAACCAGGGATCGAACTTGTGCTGTGGTGGCTGCTGATAGCTTCATCGTACTAAGACTCAACCCCTTGCATCACCGGGGAGGCCTCATCTATAGACTTTTAATAAATATTTTTAATTAGGACTGTAATTCTAACTGAAAAGTCGTGCTCTGCCTTTGCTGTCTGTTTGTCATGTGGCCAATATCCATAGGGTATTTTAGAGTAAATGAAACATTGTCGGAGGTGCCAACATTCCACAGTATTTTCTTTATTAAATGATCAATTTTATAACATTGAAAATAATAACTTTAATGATGTGATAGTGATAAAACTTCTGAATCGTTTGTAAGTAAATTCCTTATTCAAATCATTTTTTGCACTATCCTGGCTAATTGTGGATAAGTGATTTAAAAGATAAAACATGTTCACAATAAAATAAAAGGTGTTTGGAAAGATGACTTGATATTTTCATTGGAGTTTGAATAGTCACATTTCAGGAAACATATGTAATATTGTTCAAATAAAAATTGTGTACAGGCAGCAAAAGTGATAAACATTTAGGAATATATTTAACTAAGGAAGTGAAAAATTTATACACTAAAAACTATAAGGCATCAAAGAAGATACAGATCAATTGAAAAATACCTGTTCTAGGATCAGAAAAATTGATTTTTTTTAATGTCCAAGCTAGCCAAGCCCACCTCCCGATTTAGTGCAGTATTTATTAAAACTCTAATAGCATATTTCATAGAAATGGAAAAACATCCTAAGATTCATGTGGAATCTCTATCTTATACCACTCACAAAAATTAACTTGAAGTGTATTAAAAGCTTAAATGTAAGATCTAAAATTCTAAAACTTGTAGAAGAAAACAGGAAAATGCCACTTGGCAGTGCTTTTTCTAGAGCTGACATAGGCACACTTCAATCAGTAGGACTCTATCAAACTAAAAAGTTTCTGCACAGCAAAATAAGCAATTAAAAAAGTGAAAAAGAAACCCAAGACCGCTTGAATAAGCAGGCTTACATGGAGGCCTTGAATATTAAGGAGATAAAGAAATGGGAAGATCACCGATGCCCACTGTCCATGCTGCAATTGTCAGAGTTGGTACTTAAAATGAAGGATTTGAACTCTTGTTTTGTATTTTAAAAATATTTGGTCACTTCAAAATACAATTGCACAGTAGACAGGCTTTTAAAGTTCAGTATTTTATAGTCTGAAATGTTTAATCACTCATGGATGTGAGTGGTATTTCTTATATAAATTGATCTGATATTTTTGAAATATTTTTTTTCTCCTACAAGTTCAATTGTTTTTACCATTTATATATTTTTAGTGGCCACATTAATAATGTTGCTAGGTACCATTCATTGTTGTTTATAAGATTTTTTTTTGTGTTTTTCCCAGAGCTACACACTTTAAATATCCGCTAAGTGTTCATATTGTAAAATTTAATTGGCTCTACTACTATTAATGCAGTATAATATAGGTTGACACTTTGATGCTCTGATACAATTCATTTGAATGAACTCTCAAACTAGGGAACTTAGGTAGCCTTTGTGATTCTTAAATATAACAGTGACTTACTCTGGACAATAAAACAGAAAAGCAATGTTGAAAGATATCACTGTGCTCACAAAATCCATTGAAATCTAGAGAACTGAGCTTGTCAAGTGGGAAGGAAGGGCAGGGAGGAAGAGGAAGAGAAGACCCCAGGAGTCAGAAGGAAAAGGGCAAAAAGGAAAAAAGAGAGAACAAGTGTCACACGAGGAAAGTCATTGCAACTATGTTAGAGATAGCCAGTGATATAAATGAGTGCTCTAAATGTTAGATAGAGGGGAAGTTATAAGGATGTTCATGACAAAATGACATCTATGGGCCAATTTAGAATATGCTATAACTAATCCTTAGAGAAATAACATCTGCTTGGCACTGAGGGTATAGAAGTCTAATTATGAAACAAGTCATATAATTACACTTATATAATATATACTAATATAAGCACATGTAATATATACTAATGTAATTATATGACATATACTAATAAAAATATTACATAAGTAATATATACTAATATAAAAATCCTCCTCCAAGAATTAACATAAGCAAGACTGAGAAATGAGCTTTCCATTTTAGTGCTGAGTATACAGCTGGGTCACAATAATCAGGATGAACTTGAAATAAACTTTCACTACACATTAAGAGGCCCAATTTACTTCACTATTTTGCTTATTGTAAAGACAGTTTGACATTTAAAAACTGTCTTCTCACATCACCTTTAATCATTTTCTGAACATAAAATCCTTCTATAGCTGTTTATTTATCTAAATGTTACATTTACATAATGCCAAAATAAAATATATTGTTTTTATATGCATATGTGGCTTTTGTTTCCTTCCTCCAGTATAAAAAGGCATCAATCTGTTCATATCCATCCGTCCATCCATCATCCATCGATCTATCTATCATCTATTTACTTACCTATCTGATGCTTTTAAAATTTGCATTGCCATAGGCACATTAAATATTAAATAGCACTATTTCTTTGAAATAGTATAGATTTCCATACATGGCACATGTGTTCTGCTCAGATTTGAATGGGAGTGTGGACACCGTGGAGGATGAACCCACTCGCTTGTTGATTAACTTTTTTTTTAAAAAAAGATTTATTTTTATTTATGCATACAAGAGCTGGAGTCTAGGCTAGAAGCTCAGGGTGTGAAAGGATTCCCCAGAGACAGAGTGGGGAGCAGAACAGGCAGATCTACTGAAATACACTGCTGAGGGAAAACAGGAAAGGTCTGCTGTGCTATGTGGGTCAGCTCCCTGGCCAGGGATCGAACTCATACTGCAGTAACTACCGATAGCTTCATAGTGCTGAGATTGAACCCCTGTACCACCAGGGAGGCCCCAATTGACTTGTATCATTAATGTTTATCTTAAATGATCCTTTAGCAGATGGCACATTGCAGGCAATCATGACCCCCATGTTATTCTGCATTTCTGCATATTCTCATCAGCAGCGAGGATTCAAGGAGAACTTCTAAGCTGCTTGTTGGGGCTGAATCTGCCCATCCGGGTGCTCTGGGTGGGGTGGGAGCAGGTGGTCTTAGGCCCTGGGGCTGAATTGTAGATTTTCTCATGACTTAGATGTTTTGATGAAATGCCATCTGGATCACAAAGGCTGCAACCATTTTATCTTTGCTTGAATGGAAACTTTTAGCACAAATATTCTCTTTTTCTATGCAACACTCTAATTTTGAAAATCAGTCTTGGGCTTTACATTGGTTTGAGTTCAACATCCCACCAAGTTGTTATCCATAGGATCTTGGCAGTAGCTCAATCTTTGGAGGATTCTGTTTATAACATAGACTAAGGTCAAGGCTTTGAAACCAGTGACACCAGATACAAATTCTACTGTCCTTCCATGCTGTCTGTGTGAGGCAGGCAAAGCACTTTACCTTCATTCATCTCCATTTACCGTATTTGAATAGGAAGCACAGCAGAACTTGCTTCCAAGTAGAACTTGGTTCCAAATGTAGCAATCACCTGTTGAGTTTGTTATACATGTTGGTGATTTTGCTGATTATTGTTAGAAAATAATAATTCATTTGATTTATACATGTTTGCTATGTTTTGCTTTGATCAGCATCTGTAGTAACCTAATGTTTATGATTTGCTAGTCATTACATTTTATATATGGTTGTATTTATAGGAACCTACCTAAGAATTCTCTTCCAAAGAAAATACTTAGAGAGCGGGTCATGTCTATTTCTAATCAACTCTGGTTTTAGTTTTAACATGTGCTTGTTGTTATCCACACTCTACACATTCTGCATTTCATTAGCTTATTTTAGCAGTAAGTTCCTTTGGTCTCAAAATTTGATAGGTCTCAGCTCTATGAATGTTTGAGAAAGAAACATCTTCTGCTACCTAGGCTGAAGCCTTCCTGAAACAGGAAAATGTTTTCCAGCAGGGCATTGCAGGAAGAAAATAAATACATTTCAAGTTGCAATACAGAAATTTGAGTCCTGAGTACTAAATATGTAATAAGCATTGTGCTAATATTTTATTTTATTTATTTCTCAGGAAACTAACATGGCTAGTAATTGTTATTTGCATTAAATGTGTATTCTTTTGCCTTCTCAGTAAATTCCCAAAGAAGCCTGAAGAAAGTCCACTTTTCTCAGATTAATAGTTGTATTGTTATTTAGTGCTTCCTCTCCCATCCCTCTGTAAGTCTCTGGAATTCAGGATCCTTGCCATTTTTATTTTTCCTTCCTGGTCAAGATGGCAGAGTGCCCACTGCACATTTGATTCAAAGAGCCACAACTTCCTCACCCTTTAACAGCCAGCCAAGAACTGAAGCTTCCTGGGGGGAATTCCACATAGAAATATATTTCCTATCCTATAACATCAAGCTGCGATTTCTGAAATTTGGTTCAAAGAGAGTCAATATATATCTTAAAGTTGTGAGTGCCAACCTGCCATTCTAGGGAATGCTAATTTATTCAGGTAAGATGTGGCATCAGCATGGACAGTGGTGACAACTGTGGCTTCACTATGGAGGAACAGGTGCATGATGAGATGGAAAACAGAGAATAAGTGTGTGTGTGTGTGTGTGTGTGTGTGTGTGTGTGTGTGTGTACATGCGTGTGTTTGTGCTAGTTTTCTGCTTTGGGGAAAAATGAAGGCTGCCATTAGGATTTGCATGAGCGTACAGTTGCAAGTAAGGATCCTTTAACTGCGGGGGCGCAATGGGTTCAGTCTCAGCACTATGAGGCTGTCTGCAGCCACTGCGGCATGAGTTCAATTCCCAGCCAGGGAGCTTCTCACACACCACAGCAAACCTCTCCTGCCTCCCTACTACTCCCCTCAGCAGTATACTTCAGTAGATACACCTGTTCTGCTCCCCACTCAGTCTCTGGTGAATCCTCTCACCACCCCACAAGTCTGGGCTACACCCCAACACTTGTATACATAGATGAATATATAAATATATATTTTTAAAAGGATTTTTTAACTTCATGTTTGGTGTAGATACCAAGTCACCAATTCCCTTGCCTTGAAATTAAATTGGGCCTTGGAGGTTCTGCATTCTGACATCTTAAATTACATGAAATTTTAACCAGAAGATTCCCTGGTCATCAGTTTTTATTTTACTTTTGTACATAATAGGAAAATTTCAGAAAGTAGCATTTAATTCATCCAGATGGGCAATTTCTTTTTTCAGGTCTTACAGTAACATAAAAGAACATATATGTTTAATACTTTTATTTCCAATAAATCTGTGAATATGTTTGCATACCAAATATTTGTGACTTTTAACTATAGGTGCTGCAAAGTCTATGTAAAGAGGCAGTTTTGAAACATAGGACTTAATAAATATTTATTTAACAACAACAAAAATCATTATAAGTTTGTGCTTCAGGGAGGGAATCTCCAGGTTAATGAGATTTTATCTATTCAAAGAATAGGCAGTAAGGTGTTCTTTCTGGAAACACCATTTTTGTATTCATAAAGCTTTTTAGTTGTTCTGAATTTTCATTTTGAGAGTATTATTTGTTTAATCTAAGGTTGTGTTTGCTGTTAAAGTTTTCTATTTTGCATGGAAATGTTGACTTTTGTGATGTAGGAAAACTTGTAAAGCTGAAATTCACTGTGGAAAAAAATATAAGGATGTGGAAAGCTTGATGTTAAATATGCATATTTGGGGGAGATTCACCCTCAGGCATGTTCTGTGTGGAGTAAGTTTATCAGCCCATAGGTTTAACCAGGAACATATTCCTGCTTTGTTATAGACAAACCTGGGGGGCAATGACTAAATCATTTACAAATGTTACAATGGGTTTAAGTCGCTGACTAATTCAAGGAGCACTGGCTCACCCATTCCTAATATTAGAGGAGGCAATGCTTATATCTTCTCCCTAATGGTTTTGCATCTCCAGGTGGAAAGACAAAAATTTAAAAACTAAACTACCAGCTCTCCTCCACCCCATTCTCCCTTCACTCACACACACACACACACACACACACACACACACACACACACACACACGAAACAAGCAACATCCTGCCAGTAAGTTTTTTAGAAGCTGTTTCTAGTGACTTCCAGTAACTTCTTAGCAGTCAGACCTGCCATTCAACCACTACTAGGTGCAGATAGTTCTGGAGGCATTTTATACCAAGGATAAAGTGCCCCAAGCACTTCTATTAGCAAGGAAGAAGGGGGTGAGCATTTGGCAGCCCCCAGCTGTCTCAGCCACAACTGTACCAGGAGGCGGGAAGGCTGTTGGCCTCTCTTAGAAGTTGCGATTAGTCTAAGAGTAGACATTTCATTTGCTTCTCTCTACCAAGGAAATAAAATGTCCCGTTATTGTCTTATCCACATCAGAGATGATTTTATATATTATTAATTACAACATTATTATATCAGAAGAAATGTCTTTTGCATATTAACTGATATTTTGTAGTCAGGAAGATAAAACGTGATCAACTTAGCTCATATACCAGGCAATTATTCATTAAAATACAATAATCGTTGATGAGAATAAGTCTAAAGGAGCATCAACTATTAGAGAAATCTAAAAGTTGAAGGTATTAAGCATGTAATAATTGGCTATGGTTTTAGAGGATTTTGCTTTTCTGACCTCCCCCTGCTTCTCTCTTCCCATTATAATATAGTGATTCACTGTAGACTCGATGTCTGAAAGTATTAAATCGTCCTTTCACATTGAAAGGATCTGTGACAGCTGTCTGGCAATCCCAAGGAATAATGATATGGAAGACTTTAAAAAATGGCTGATGTCATTTGTCATCTAGATATTCCATTCCTGCTAAAATGTCCATGAAAATTATAGGCATCAATTTATTTCCCTTCACATTAGAGAGATAATTTCATCATTAGAAAAATAACGTAAGTTTATTTAAAGTGTGTCAAAGAAGATGTACTTGATTAAGGAAACGATCAGGAAAAATCATTTGATTAAGAAAACTCTCAATTACATAATCTGGTGACAACTATAAAAATAGCCTCATCTATACTCACTCAAATTTGCATATATTTGGGGATGATGTACTAAGCACTCACACTAATTAATTTGCTTTAGATTCATGAAGTCTGAAGACACTCTGGCCTTTCCAGATTAAAAGAAAGTCCTTATTATTATTAATTTTTAATGTAAAACAAACCAATAACACTCTACACGCTTAGACAGTGGAGAGTTCTAGAACTTCCATAATGAGCTTAAGGTTTAAATTACTTTCCTTCCTTAATTGTTCATATTATTATTCAAAGGGAATTACTTCCATTTTTGCCTAAAGTGCTTTCTTTGACCAGCACTATGTTGTGGAAACACTTTTGCTGTTAAGTTTTTCATTTCCAAGAAGAAATGGTCGCATCTCCTTGTCACCAGCCTGTCTCACCAGCCATTGGTCTGACTGCTTGAGGAAGATCTTAGGGGGCTCTCCTAGGCGGGCAGCACCCTCTGAAGCTATCTGCTTTCAGAAATATCTTCACCTCCTGGGCAAACCCAGGCAAGGACCTGGGTCTCAGTCTTTCTCTTTTCATTTGTTTCAAACGTTTCTGCTTCTGTCTAAAGGGATTCCTGCATGGCTGTGCGCCCTGAGAGGCCAGACTGTTGTGTATGCAGGTTATCTGGGCTCTTAGTCTTGATGTTGGGCTCCTCTAAAATTCTCAGGAGGGATTTTAATTTTTTTTTAGATTTATTTATTTTTGCATACAAGAACCAGGGTGTAGGCTAGAGGTGTTGGGGGCGGGGTGAGAGGATTCCCCAGAGACAGAGCGGGGAGCAGAACAGGTGGATTGGCTGAAATACACTGCTGAGGGGAGCAGCAGGGAGACAGGAGAGGTCTGCTGTGCCCTGTGGGAAGCTCCCTGGCCGGGCATCGAACTCGTGTTGCAGTGGCTGCAGATAGCTTCATAGTGCTGAGACTTAACCCGTTGCACCACCAGGGAGGCCCAGGAGGGATTTTTAAATACCTGCCAATGCTAACAAGTTTGACTGATTTATTATCATTATACTCCTTTGAATAATATTTCTAGATTTTTAACCAAATTCCCCATGAACTCTGGCCCATAAAGCTAAGATTCCCTGACACAGACAAACTCCTCATTCATGAGAAGAGACTTTTGAGCTTCTGCTCAAGAATTTTCTGACTAACCACACCACCTCTGATGCGGTGAAGGTCATTTTTCTCTGGTGAAGGAATAGCATTTTCCTGAGGTATAGTGAATGCCTATGTATCTCAGACTAGTTTGCAAGAGTGTGTTAGATGAAATAAAAAGGAGTAATACCTCCGGAGAAGGAAGAAAATCATGCCAGGAGAATGTATGTGTGCAAGTGTGTGTGAGTGTGAGTTGTGAGTCAGAGATTTTGTGCATTAGCGCAAGTGTTGCATTAGTGCATGCTAATGGCATTATTGTGTGCACTAGCACATGTGTGTACATTAGTGTTTGCATTGATGTGTGCATTAATGCAAGTGTGTGCACTAACGTATGCATGTGCATTTGTGCAAGTGCGTTAGTGTATTGTGCATTGGTGTGTGCATTAGTGCATGTGTGTGTGAATTCCTGCTGCATGCATACCATGTTAAATACACATGCCCTGCACTTGAGTGACACCTTTGATGTGCTCTCCCAGCTCAGCCCCACGGACTGTTAGTTTTCTTGCTGCCCAGGACTGTCAATGATACGCAAGTGATTCTCAAGTGAACAATGAGAGCAATTGTCCTTTAATCTCCCCAAATGGGCCAGAAACAATCCAGAAAGCAGAAGGTTGGGTATGCACAGCAATACCAGAAAGCCCGCCCTCATCGTCATGGAGAGTCTCTCTCCTTTCCATCAGAGAGTGAGGACTCGAGAACACGTTTCCATGCAGGTTTGAACAGAGATCAGCTCCTGGATATATAAAGCAGAGGCCACGTTATCTCTATACACCCTCCTGGTCTTTTGGTGTGACTTGAATACAGTAGATATTCATTTTATGCAAGCAGAGGAAATAAATAGATGGAAATGCACAAAAATTTCAGCCTAGTTGGTGGCAAAATAAAGCACTCGCTCTTTTATATTTTAATATATAAGCCATCCCTTAAAGCTAGTTGTTTTCCTAAGTAATTATTGACTGCACATGAGCTTATGAGCTGCCTTTTCTGAGCTGTTCGCTCCTGTGTTTACCTGAAGTTCTGTAACATCCTGTCCCCGCAGCCCCCACTATCCAGCCATCTCTCTCTAGGGAGGGTAGATGCCTAGGAACAAAGGCCGAACAATAATGATAAATGCATAAATGTATTTAGAGAACACAGTAACCCAAATATCTTTTTACAAATTTAAAATCAGTGCCTTGTCCTGGACCTCAGCCTAAGGAGGTACTGTCCCCTGGCTGGTTTTATGTCACCAGTGAAATAATCTTGATGCTGCCATTTTGAGATAAGATGCCTCTCTGTGATGTGACATTTCTCAGCAAAGACAGAGAAAAGAATCAGCCTACAGAGAATCGAATCTGTTATTTATTTTCAAGAAAAAACATGATGCTTCAAGCTGGTATCCTATACAGAAGGATGTGATGTGCTTGAGAAAGCAAAAAGATAAACAAACACCCCTCCCCGCCTTTGTTTTACATGCCACTGCTCTTCCTGTGCTGAGCTCTCCTTAATTTACTTAGGTGTCTTTATTATCCCTCCCGAATGAGGCATGGGTCTTGCTGGCTGAGGGGATCCTTCTGTCCAGATTTCTTACCATTTTGTGTGCCGGTGCCCTTTAAATTTACCAGCCCTTGGGGCCAGCCATTTTCTGTGCCACCGCATGAATGGTAGAAGCATTCAATAAAACACACACAACTCCTGAACCACTGGATACGAAAAAAAACTGTAATATCTCTCATAAAACAACTTATACTTTCACCAAAACAATGTGTAAAGCTTCTAGACTGAGTACGATCAAAGAAATAGCTCCTAATAGTTCCAAATAAATCCACCGTGGCGTGAAAAACCAGAGTCTAGATGAACACGTATTAATACATGAGCGGCCACTTGATACTGGTGACAAAAACATGTACTAATACGTGAGCGGACCACAAAGTGTTAAGGATCAGCCAGGGGCTTTAGAGAGAAGGGGTTAAAAGCCACAACTTCAGTAATTCAAGATACTTTACCATCAATTATATAATGATGTCTTCAAATATTTATAAAGACCAGAATCATTACTATAAAGCACATGGTGGATATGAATTCTGGCTACACTGTCCCATCATGGCTGAAGACAAAGGCCCACGCCTTGCTGTGGAGGGCTGGTGTTCAATGCCAGTCACCAAAGCAACAACCAGTTAAGCTGAGAAGAAGGGTGGAAATGGGACCTCCCTGGTGGCGCTGGGGTTAAGTCTCAGCCTATGAAGCTATCCTCAGCCACTGCAGCATGAGTTTGATCCCCAGCCAGCGAGCTGACCCACATGGCGCAGCAGACCTCTCCTATCTCCCCGCTGCTCCCCTCAACAGTGGATTTCCGTAGATCCACCTGTTCTGCTCCCTGCTCTGTCTCTGGTGAATCCTCTCACCCCCTACACCTCTGACCTACACCCCAGCTCTTGTATGCATAAATAAATCAATCTTTAAAATAAAAAGAAGAGGGATGGAAATGAATAAAAAGAAAGAAAAAGGTAAAGTTTGTTTCACTTGCTTCTTCCTTGCCAGGTCAACGTGCTCTTTGGAAATCTGTGGTACTACATCAAAAATGACTGAGTAGGACATTAGCTGGCATCTCCTTGGGTCATGTTGTGGAAGACTATGATTCTTTGGAGCAGAATCTTTACATCTTGCTGCTACTCCTGTTTGCCTAATCTGCTGCCCGGGAATCTGTGCCGCATAATAACTATATGCAAGAATCGGAGCATATGGCGGGGAAAACTAATTGCTGTATCAATATTTCACTTTGTTGTCAGTGATGGAATCTTTGTGGTAATTTGACAACTGTAGCTAAGCAGCAATGCCAGCATGTTAAATACTGTCTGTAGTGATCTGTCTGCTATAGAGTTCCCACATTGCCTCATCTTAGGCAGTTATGCTTTTGCTGTATTTATGAAGCAACATAACCTCTAGAGAGACACTGACCGACCCCTTAAACAGTCATCCTTTGTCATGATCAAGCCTAATTAGGAGCCATATGCTCCCACAGTTTGCACTCCATGAATATACAACTTAAAATAAAACCTGTTCAAAATCTAAACTCTCAATGAAAGTATTACTTAGCAATGGAAAGAAATACTCATCACTCAAACAAAGTTGTCAGATAGACAGTGGCAGTGTGGGTTCCTCTGATGAAGCACCAGATGAATTCTGTGTGATGATGCTGATGGTCATGGTGGTGATTGTGATGGTGTGGTGGTGCTGATGATAGTGGTGATGATGATGGTGATAGAGATGGTGATGATGGTGGTGGTGGTGGTAGTGGTGGTGAAGGTGGTGATGATGAAGGTGATAGTGGTGGTGGTGGTGATGGAGATGGTGATGATGGTGGTGGTGGTGGTGATGGCGGTGATGATGATGGTGATGGTGGTGGTGATGGAGATGGTGGTGGTGATGGTGATGGTAATGATGGTGGTGATGGTGATGGTAATGATGGTGGTGGTGGTGGTGGTGAAGGTGGTGATGGTGATGGTGATGGTGGTGGTGATGGTAGTGGTGGTTATAGAGATGGTGGTGATGGAGATGGTGATGATGGTGGTGGTGGTGGTAAAGGCGGTGATGATGATGGTGGTGCTGATGAGAAGGTGATGATGGAGAAGATGATGGTGGAGGTATGGTGATGGAAATGGTGATGATGGAGATGGTGATGATGGTGGTAGTGTGGTAATGGAGATGGTGGTGATGGTGAGAGATGGTGGTGATGGTGGTGATGATGGTGATGATGATAATGATGATATTGTTGTTGGCAGTTGTTAACATTTATTATTTACTAGATAAAATTCTAAACATTTTCAGCTTAGATTAACTCATTAAGCACTAAAGATCTCCCAGACTGGCATTGTTATAAGCATCTATGTCACAGGTGAAGAGAATACGGAAAAGGGGTTTAAATATATTACCCCAAATCAAACAACTGCTGAATTGGAAAGGTGGGCTCATACAGCTCTTCTGAGACTAGAGCCAGGGCCTCTGGGTCAGAACTCATTTCCTCACAGTCAATGTCTGCATTTGGCAGCTACAGTCCACATTTTTCTCCATTGAGAAAAACTACCATATGTTATAAGTTCACTTTTTGGAGCAAATAGTAAAAATGCACTTAAATTTTGATCCAGAAATTCTGTTTGTGGACAATTTTCAAGTGATGTATGTGAGAGCCTGTTTGCTTCTGGGAAAACACTGGTGATGTGAAATCTATTTGCAACTGGGCAGGTAGATAATTACGATCGGTCAGTATAATGAAATGTAGCACAGTCGCTCAGAAGAATAAGCTAAACTGGTCAACTCAGGTATCATAACATGGCTGTGATATATTTTTGGAGTCAGAAATCAAGATGCACAGCAAGGCTTAAGGGGTGCACTTAGGGGTAGATCCAAAGCAATATCCAAATATCTTAGGATAAAACAAACTGATTTTCATATTATCCTTCCTTTGCTTTTGGATTTCTCACAGAAGCAAAACTTTGCACAATGAAAATCAAGTGCACAAAATCAAAGGTAAATTTTCAGGAAGGGAGAAGGGAAGCTAGCAGGGATGCATTTGAGGTTGCAGGATTAAAAACTAGCTTGGCAAGTCCCGCCAATGAACTAGTTTCTTCTGCAACAATATCTCCTTCCCAGGTTTTCTGCTCTAACTCTTCCAGCTGCCTCTCGCCTCTATTTCACACAGAGGACTCAGCGCTTCAAAGTCATGTCAAGTGCAGAAAACGAAAACATGTGACTGCACTGGATTGTGGCAGAGATAGCATTAAACTGCTGGCTTCCTGATGGCAAATCACTTCTTTTGTATACCTTGTGTAGGGGATGGTCTGTTTGCTTTCCTGACTAGGACAAGGAGAGAATAGGCAGAGAGGTGAGCACAGAGTACCTACCCCCTCCACACCCTCTCGTGCGCACACACACACACACACAAATAATCCCGTGTGTCAGATGGCCTGCGTGACCCATTCTCCCGGTGGAATTTTCTAGACAGAAAACGGCTTTCAACAGAAAACGCAGCCCTAGCCAAAGTTGCCCCAGGCGCTTATTGGTTCTTGGTATACTTTGAGGTGCATGAATAAGATGTGCTAATGTGTCTCCCAATACAGAGAGGTCATCCACCTCAGTGACAGGCTTCAGCGCTGGTTGCTGGGAACAAGGTGAGGAAACTCAATCCTCAGCTCAGCGCAGCTCTGAAGGGGTGCTCACAGAGCTGGCCTTGCTTTTAGCCTTTATGGGGAGCCTCCTAGCCAGGACTGGCAGTTTACTCTCACGATGATGGGACATATCTGAGCACAACCTCACGCTTCCAAAAGCAGCGGGACTAAAATCGCCCCAGATGACAATCAGTCCTGCCTTTTGCCCTTTATTTTCTTCTAACAATTAAAGGCGACATGTATCACACCCACACCTGTGTACATCATAATGTCTCATCACAGAGCAGTTATTAAACTTTCTAACAGTTTCGGTAAATCTAGATTTATTTGTATGTAGGTAACACTAGGAGTATTCGAGAATTATTGTGAAGTACACACGCATCCCTAGCACACCTAGTAGTCATTCAAGTAAGCCAGGTATTCTTATTTACTCTCTTGCTGGTGCCCTCACTTTACAGGAGGCACATGATTCACTACATAGGGGGCGCTGTCGGGGCCTGGCAGCTTGAATGCCTGGCTCAGCCCTTGAGGATGACACACAGATATTCTAAGGAAGCTAAGAAAAGTCAGAATGCCATATGTGTGTGGATTCCAAAATGTGACTGAGGCCAGCACTATGAAATAAATATATTTTAAAATATATTTTGGGTCTCCCTGATGGTGCAAGGGGTTAAGTCTCAGCACTATAAAGCTATCTCCAGCCACTGCCCCATGAGTTAGATCCCCGGCCATGGAGCTGACCCCCAGGGCACAGCAGACCTCTCCTGTCTCCCTGCTGCTCCCCTCAGCAGTGTACTTCAGTGGACCCACCTGTTCTGCTCCCCACTCTGTCTCTGGTGAGTCTTCTCAAACACACACCTCTGGCCTGCACCCCAGCTCTTGTATGAATAAATAAATAAAT